>VXAK01024480.1:15982-35590 GCA_013399435.1 Arenaria interpres
CTCCAGCCCTTGGATCATCTTCATGGCCTCCTCTGGACCCATTCAAGGCCTTCTCCCTCCACCCTTTGATCCCACGGGATTCACCAATATGGGATGGAAAGGCAAGTCTTCTGCAGTGGGCTGGGAACACGGCTGTGAGAAGCTTTTCCTACTACTTCAGGTGTGATATCTGGTCAAGACACTTAACCTTTTCTATTCACACATAGAAAAGTAAAGCTATTTCAGCCTGAATTTTGGCATAAGAGGTAATAAATATAAGAAATTATTGCAAAGAAAATATTTTGGTATTTTAAAACTAAACATTTTAGCGTCTAACAGTCTAAATGACTCCATTGATCTCCTGTAGTTTTTACAAAAATGTTCATTTTTTTCAAATTTAATCTCTATTTACAATGGGGGTGTTTGAACTCTATTTACAATGGGGGTGTTTGAACTCCTGAAAACTTTGCTCTTGGCCGAGCCTGTGATAATTGTGCATTACCCTTCAAAAGCAGCCTACGTTTTAAGGAGCATGTGTGAGGCGAGAGCTGTGGCAGAGGACCTGGCCGAGGATGTGCCAGCCAAAACATATTCCAGTCCAATCTGGGATTAACTGAGATTTGCTGTAACACTACGCGCTAATGAACGAGAATGGGGAAAAGGAGGGACGGAGCGTTTCGTTAAGTGAGGGAGCTCTCCCCAGTGCCCTCCGGTTTGCCTTGTGGAGCTCTACCTGCCCTGGGAGAAGCACCATGGGTGGTTGCAGATGGAAGAGGAGCACAGAGAGGCTTTATGCTCCCGTTCAAAACAGTTTACCAATATTCAGTGCCAGGCCTACAGCCGGCTGGGGCGGCCTGAGCAAACATCTGAGGGAGAGGCGTGAGCGCCCGCCTGGGAGAAATCACCTCACACTCCTCCGGGGAGGCGTGTGGGGACGAGGACGGAGGGGGAGGACTTCAGGGATGGTGTCCTCGGGACCCCAGCATGTGCCTGGTCGGAGGTGGTGTTGGTGGGAAGGCGTTCAGCTCCCTTCCACACCTCCCCAGTAAACTCAGCTCTATATGTTACCATAGGTATAGCATTAATTCAGAACAGATTGAAGAAAACTTGGTTGGGTCACTTTTTCTTAATTTAGCTCCCTCCCAGAGCTACGTACGAGTGATGGGTGCAGTAACTTCTGGTTTTGTAAGCAGGCAATTAGACCTTTGTATCAGTCAGGTGTTACACTGAAATAATTAAGAAAAAGTAATGCTTGGGTATAGGTGTCACTGTCTGACTCCTTACAGTGGCCTTAAACAGCAAGGGGACCCTTCTATTAAAGGTGGTTCAATAAATTATAAAGCATGACTATTACAAAACATGTTGCCCAGTTGTTCATCCCAGCAAATGAAATCATGTGTAAGCACGGAACTCATTAATTTGCTTCAATAATTCTGAATTAGCCCAATGAGTACAAGTTTTCACTGCTCAAAAATGCTCTCTCCCTTATTCATAACTACCATTGAATTATCTTGAATCTTTAGCAACGCACTGTGTCAAATTAAAAGTAGTCATCCAATGTTATATTTGAGCATGGGAGTTTTACCATAAGCCTGTACTGAGACAGCAAACTAAGGACCAGCCCTCCAACACCTTAAACTGGACCATTGCTTAGAGCAATTTCTGTCTGGTTTTCTTTACTCTGAAGATACTCAGAATAATGGTCTTTTAGCTATCTTCCAAATGCCATGCTCTTCAAATTCTTTTGACCCATAGTGAAAAATAGGTATTTTCCTATGTTACATAGAAGACCGCAGTTGTTTGTGGCTTACCTGTCCTGGTTGTTCACAGGCTGTCTGGTATCTTGCTTGTTGGCATAGTTCTTTTACTCTCTCATATTTTGGCAGTTGATTAGACTGCTGAGTGTTTTTGTTGGGTTCCTCCTTCTTGCGTAGAAATTTGCTTTAAAAAAAATAAAGTTGACTATTTTAGGTGCATTCTTCTAAGCTCTGGAGATGATGAATTTAACCGGAAAAGCAAAGCTACTTTAAGATTTAATGTCTTCTCAGGGAAAAAAAAAAATGCCCACACTTCTGTTATTGACCTTCAATGTAGGTCATGTAGTGAAAAAAAGATTCAGGTGATTTGCTGGAAGTTTCCCAAAGAGAAATAAGAGCTGCTGAAATATGTCTAACTGATACAGCTCAGCACCATTCATACATGAATGTATGTTCTTTCACAAAGCAAAACACACTGAAGCAGGACTCGTCTGGCTGAAAAGCCCAGCTGAAGAGACTAAAGGTCTTCCATACTCATTCGGCACTAGCTTGGCTATATCTTATATATTACAATGTGTCTTATACGCACTGTTATGTACTACATCACATAAGATTTCCATAATCTGTAAAGCCATAAAATGCCGCAAGGAAATTCCTGTAAAATTTTTACTCAGAGAACATTTTCACGGCAGTAATGGGCAAGGTGAGAGGGTGTAAAGAGGTATCAGCAAAAAGAGGAGCAATTACAGTCATAAATCTCATTTACACATAAGTCTTTGCTTAGCTAGAACAAAAGAAAAAAAAAAAGAATGCTTCTGATATGTGATGAAAAATACAAAATCAATTGATAACAGGATTCTGCACAGCTGGATTTGAAACAGAGATTTGGAAAGAAAATGGGTTGGATGATGATGTAAGTGGTCACAAGTACAATGTTAGAGAAAGAGAAGGTACAGGCTATGAAAGTCGCCAGAAAAGCATGCTTCAAATTACTTCAGAGGCAGGGATTTGGGAGCACAGCAGCTTGCAAAGCCAGGGGTGGGAAAGTAGGAAACAAGTCAAACCTGTAAGTTTGCTTGCAAAATTTACTACTTCACCAACCATAAAAAGGAAGAGGAGGGAGCAGAAAGGAAAGCATGTACAAGAGAGTGTTCCCAGCGGACAGGCTCTCCCCAAACTGTCTCACCCCTAATAATTACCCTCTTTCCACCAGAAATGTGTCACGCCAAATTTTGATCTTCTTGTTTGTTCGAAACCTGCAAGAAAAATAATAATATTTACTGCTGGTGCCTGTGTATAACACTGCTAGTGTTAACAATTTATTTTTGAAAAAACACCTCTCTGCTTATATATACCTGCAGTTTTATGGATGTGCTATTTAAGAGACCCTTCAAATGTGAAAGCTGTGGTTATTGGCATGACACAGCTCATTTTCACGGAATCTTTTTTCCATTCTGTCGTTGGTTTACTTAGGTGTTTGCTTCTGAACTGGCTAAAAGAAACATGCAGTGACCCACCTGTTTCCTGGTCTCTCCAAGTCCAGAAGCTTTAGGACAGATTTGCCATCCATATCTGGAGGCGTGTCAAGTCCTGCTATATCCAGAATTGTTGGAGCGAGATCAATATTGAGGACTATCTGAGGCACTCTGCAAATCAACAGAAAAGGTCACAGTTGTCATGTGTTCAATATGCAAGTCTTCACATTCTCTTGGAAATAGAATGGTAATTAATGTTTATCGGGGCTTTGAAGATGTAACTCTCTACAGAAGTGCAAAGTTTAGGAAATCCCCTTTGAAGGCTAAAATTCCAACAACTGCAGGCCAGTACAACAGACGGTCATCACAGAGAAAAAACTAAGCACAGTAAAACAAGGAGGTGCAGTAGCCACTCCTCTTATCTCATTGAGAATGAGGGTGTGACACCATCCATTCCTCTAAAGCAGAAGATGAACAGCGAAGACGAGCACCCACTTTTCAAAAGGAAAACCCAAAAAAGGGTTCCCAAAAGGAAAACCAAAAGCCTAACCCTACAGGACTACACATTATACAGCTTTGTCATCTGCATCATAACATTAATAACATGCAAAATGAAAGATGTGCCTCTTTGTAAGACTCATTGCTCTACAATAATAGGGCACCCTTTATGAAATGAAACTAGACAGAGTGATAATTACATGCTCTTAGAAAGATTTTTTACAACAGGGTCAACAGCTGTGCTAGAGACATAAGAGAACGTACACTGATCCCGGCTCTACACTTGGACCACGAATAAAGAAAGGAACTCGAATATCAAAGTCATACGGCATTGACTTCCCCTTGACCAGTCCAAACTGCCCGATATGGTAACCATGGTCAGCAGTGTAAATAATGTAGGTATTTTCCAGTTCTCCCATCTCTGTAAGCATTTGGTATAACTGCAACACAACATAGGAAAAACTCTGAATTAGACGTAGCAAAACATGTTTTGTGCATAATCACGTATAACCATTATTTTACTCCCTCCAGTATATAGAACCAAACATGACATCGATGAGGTTGTTAAAAGAGACGCTCTGGGGATGGACATTTTTATATCTTTTCTTCACTGTGCTGTTAAAAAATTCAACTTACAAGTTTAATTTCACATTTGACAGAGGTGAAAATTAAACAAGTCCAGAAAATTAAAATAGCAAAATATGTAAATACTAATATGGTTACATCAGTATGTCCAAAAGTCATTGTGTACTCAAACACAGCTCGGGAAAAAAGTCTGCTACAGCTTTAGGGTAAATGGTACTCAGATTTAATTTACTGTGTTAGTCTACAACTTGCTCATTCCTTACAGTTGTGGGCTTGGGAAAAGGCTGTAAATTTTTATTAAAGTTTAAAGAAATGTCTCTGGGGGAAGATCTTTGGTCATGGTGCTTGATTTTTGAACAAAAAGTCATGCAAAGTACACCTAATAGTTCATGTATCACGTTACCTATAATTAGCTGTACACTGCATTGCCTGACTTCTGCAAACACCAGCAGACTGACACCTGAGTTGCTGTGATTTGCCAATTCCCAGATTTCAGCTGAAGGATGAACTGTGAAGGGAGTGTGTGAAATGAAGTTGTCACGCGTGCACCTGTGTCTATCCATGTGTACACACAGGTGATGCATCTTCTGTTAATACCAGGGTTTCTGTTAGGCCCAGTGACTTTTTCCTTTTAAAAAATCATCAGCTAATTCACCCAGCAATTGAAAGAAACAAACAAGGACCTCGGCACTATGTTGCAGGGAACATATGAGGAGAATCTTATGAGAAACGACTGAGGGAGCTGGGGGTGTTCAGTCTGGAGAAAAGGAGGCTGAGGGGAGACCTTCTCGCTCTCTCCAACTCCCTGAAAGGAGGGTGTAGCCAGGGGGGGTCGGTCTCTTCTCCCAAGGAACAGGCCATGGGACAAGAGGAAATGGCCTCAAGTTGTGCCAGGGGAAGTTCAGATTAGATATTAGGGAAAATTTTGACACAGAAAGGCTTATTAAGCATTGGAACAGGCTGCCCAGGGAAGTGGTGGAGTCACCATCTCTGGAGGTATTTAAAAGATGTGTAGACATAGTGCTTAGAGATATGGTTTAGTGATGGCTTTTGTCAGTGTTGGGTTGATGGTTGGACTAGATGATCTGAAAGGTCCCTTCTATCACAGGCAATTCTACGATTCTATAAACAGAATTCATTTCTGCTGAGAATATGTGCAGTAATTCTTTGTAGCCCAGGGGCTCTCCGCAGGCTGTGGTTAGTGAAGGTAAAGAAAGAATTAATTCAATTTTGTAATAGACTATTAAGATTGTATTCACAGAATTTTCTTGAACTCACTCTTTCCATAGAGTCATCAACTGACATCAGGGTCTGAAGTCTTTTGCGCTGCAAGACATTTGTAAACTCCATGTGGATAGGCAGCATGGGTCCCGTGTACTGCATGATCCAGTGCTTATCCATGTTTGGTGCATAGTTATAGCTGGGAGTGCTGGGAGGAAAAGAAAAGATCTGAAAAGTTGTGCATCATCACAGGCATCAGATGAAAGTGGGAACTCCTCTAGGGGAGGAATAGCCAAGAAACAGTTAAATCACATATTCCATGTAGTAGCGGCGTTCCTAATGTAAAATGTCACAAACATCACTTCAGTGGCTCCCAAGCTTCCTTGATTCATACACTACCTCCTCAACACTTTTTGACCACTTGCTTTCTGAGCTTTCTTTCAGGCTTAAAGACCACAATACCAGATCCACATTAACATCTGGGATATGCCAAAACATATTTTTCAAAAGAATCTGTAATTGTTAAAAATGCTCATCTGAATGATGCATCCCATAAAGATAAGTAGAAAAATGAAGCAAGTCAGAGATCAAAGTTGACTACTTCCCTTTAGTGTAAATGTAAAGTGCCCTGATGCTTCCAGTGGGAAAGTCACCTTTATATTAACACAAGTTCAATGAAACTCATGAGATAGATATTTTCCTGTGGGATAAAGAAATTTAGCAGTCAGTACTAAGATGAGAACAGTAACACTGGTCTTATCAGTTTCCAAGATATCCCAAAGAGCAAAAGCACTGACTTTTTTCCCCTCCCCATCACCAAAGGCGAGTGCAGGCATTGCTGGGACCCTGAGAGCAATCCCCCTGGGGCTGCCCACCCGGGCACAGGGTCAGCTCTGACACGAAGCCACGTGGTGGCCTGGAAGGAGAGAGCTGAGAATGTGCTGCAACCAGCGCTTTTGACTCCAGACCCGTGTTCAGGCTCCATCACTTGTCCTTGGCCCTCACCTGAGCTACGCCCTGGTGATGTGGTAGACTTTCAAATTCCGCTCCTACCAAAATAACATTTATTTATACACTAAATCCAGTTGAGCTGTCATTCTTTTTTATGCGAATACAAGGCACAGTGCATTACCAGCATAACCAGAACTATGACAGCAATATTGAACTAACACTGCTATAGATACTATTGCGGAGAAGAAGTATGGCACAGAGTCCTACTAAAGCAAAGAATTCAGCTTTAGGAGTTTGCAGAAACATCAAAGGAAAGATTTAAGAGAGGTGTTCTATCCGCAGCCAATGAGCTTTTGAAGGATATCATATAAGAAACAGGAATACATTCACAGATATATCGCCTCTGAAGAAAAGGTACTGCAAAAAATACTCCAAGTAAATTTGCTGCACAGATATGCACAGTACAAAAGCTTTCCATCAATCCTGGTTTTATACCCAGCATACATGACAGCAAAAAGGTGAAAAGAAACCAAACAAAATCCCCGTCCGGTAACAGTTTCATGTACATATGACCACATTCTTTCTCTAACACTTGCAGAATCCAGGCTTTGAAACACTTGCTTTGAATCTAGGCCTTGTCATTTTCATGAAATTTTTGGGGTTTTATTTTCTTCACCCTTTCTAATACACTCCAGTACATGATACATGTATTGCATGTATTTGAAAAATAAACGTTAATAAAAAATGAAAAAATTTCTTGTGTGATTGCATTAATTTAATTGCTATGGTTCTCTATTCAGTTTATAACCATAATCCAATTCAATATTAATTTACTGTTTACATACTGACAGGTTTAATATGTGCATTACCCAAAGGTACATTTCCCCCACAGAAAGGTTGATGTGCAGTTGTTCTTTTGTAAGAGGTAGCACTGAAAAATATCAAAACACTGCGTACCGATAACTTAAAGTCACACCCTTGAGCAGTTCTTCATTTGGCTTTCATTTTTCTTGACATGGTCGTATGTGATCACAGAATGGTGGAAGCAATCGATTTTCCTGAAGCAGTTGATTTTATTGTATCAGCGGTAGTGTGGAAAACTTTTAACTGTATATTCTGAGGACAAAAATTGGCTGAATGGGCAACATAATAGCCTGATAGTCAACTGCAACAAACTAACGGAGTCCACATTTTAATTGGAGACTATTTTTGAGAATTTAGGTAGAATTTGAGAAGTACATATGTGTCTAGTATCTACAGCTAGTTTTGAGTAACCTACCTAACAATCAGCATCAAGGAAAAATGGAATCGAGACAATGGTATCATAAGATTTGTGGACATTTCCTTGAGTACTTCCTGCCTAAGAAGTATGAAAGGTTAACAAAGCCAAACATAAAGTTAAATTCCTTTTCTGCTGGAAGTTCTTTTGTGTCAGGTTGAAAAGTCAAAATTTTGACATTTCCCATGGGAGAAGTCAGATTTTTTAAAGGAATGTTTATACTACCATAAAAGTAATGAAACTGAGCCCAGGAGCACAGTCCTCTAGGATGTTGACTAGCCAGCAGCCCTAGCAGATGGACTGATGGAGTCCTAGACCTTGAAGAAGCACAAATACAGGTTGGGCAGAGAATGGATTGAGAGCTGCCCTGAGGAGAAGGACTTAGAAGTGTTGGTGAACAAGAAACTCAACATGAGCCAGCAATATGTGCTGGGAGCCCAGAAAGTCAACTGCATCCTGGGCTGCATCAAAAGAAGCGCGGCCAGCAGGGCGAGGATTCTGCCCCTCTGCTCCGCTCTGGGGAGACCCCACCTGGAGCACTGTGTCCAGCTCTGGAGTCCTCAGCACAGGAAGGACACGGACCTGTTGGAACAGGTCCAGAGAACAGCCACAAAGATGCTCAGAGGGCTGGGGTACCTCTTCTATGAGGACAAGCTGAGAGAGATGGGGATTATTCAGCCTGGAGAAGAGAAGCAGGAGAACTTATAGCCCCTTCCAGACCCTAAAGGGGCTCCAGGAGAGATGGGAAGGGAGTGATAGGCAAGGGGTAATGGTTTTAAGCTGAAAGAGGGGAGATTTAGATGAGATATCAGGAAGAAATTCTTTCCTGTGAGGGCAACTGAGGAACAGGTTTCCCAGAGAAGCTGTGGCTGTCCCATCCCTAGATGGGTTCAAGGCCAGGCTGGATGGGGCTTTGAGTAACCTGGTCTGGTGGGAGGTGTCCCTGCCCAGGGCAGGGGGGTTGGACCTCAGTGGTTTTAAGGTCCCTTCCAACCCGAACCATTCTATGGTTCTAGGGTTCTATAAGTCTTAGGAGTTTTGGTCACCAATCAGGTATCAGGCACATTGACAGAATGGAAGGATACTTCGAGCACAAACTTTCCTCTGCTTCTTTGGAAGTTTGTCAAATGACATGCGTTCCCAGGAAAGGGCTCGGTTTTGATTAATCAGCATTTTCCAGCAAACCCCTGGGTTTTTTTTCCCTCAGTGGACTCCCGCGTGCCCCCGCCGTGGAGGGATGAGGTGGCTGTGAGTCGCACTCAGCCGGCAGCGAGGTGACAGCCTGCTGCTGTGCCAAGAAGGAGAGCCAGCTGCCCAAGCAGGCTCAGGTCTCATGTTCCCAGGCCATTGTCAGAAGCCTCCTCCACATAATGGATAGTCTTTAAAAGCAGCACTCAAGGGTTTTAGCAGGGCGGCTAAAACCTTTCACAGACACTTCCCAAATGCATTTTGAGTTTTCTGGGTGAGAAATGCAGTAGGCAGAGAGTGAGCAGAATTTTCCTCCCAGAACATTCAAGGAACAGGACCTTCTGTTAAATATCCAGTGTCAGCGACTGATGGAGAAATGCGCAATGGGGGTCTGAAGTGACAGGGAAAGAGGAACCCAAAAGCCCCACAGCTTGTCTGTGTTCCCTGCACACCCCACTTTGTTGTGCCTTGCAGAATTCCGCCAGAACGGCACTGCTTGCCAGACACATAGGCAATAGGTGACCTCACATTGCCCTCAGATCTGCCTACCCTTTTTTTGGGAGGGTAAAAACTGCCCAAAAAAACACAACAGAGGTGAATTCTGGGAAGAATATTGCTGATTTCTGAAAACCTTTCCCAGCATGGAGACCTCTTCCTTGTCAGTGATAACTGTTTATCACAACTGTTTTTTTCCTTGAAGCAGAAGGAGATATCAACTAAATGTTCAGCTGTTGTAAGCCCTCAAAAGTAATCATGACACAGTCTGTCACTGTTTCTACTCTTCCACTTTTGGGAACGGCTTTGCTCTGTATTGATATAAAATAATGAGATACCTAATAGAGTATAGAGTACCTTGTAGAATAGGTACAAGAGATGGTTGGACTTGATGATCCCAAGGGTCTTTTCCAACCTGCATGATTCTATGATTCCCTGATTCTAATAGTACCAAATACCTCATGAGGTACCTCAGTATTTTCAGGTTGTCCGTGGTCTCTAAGTCTGGCAAGGAGCTACTGTTCACCTGCCCATTGGTCTTTGCCAGCCTGCCCCCGAGCACCTCAGATGCTACCCCTGAGTGCAGTAAGGAGCAGCTTCTGATTTCAAGGTCAATCTTGCTGGTTGATCAGCAAATAGTAAAGCACTTAAACCTCTGAATGTGTGCCCGGAGACTGACTGAGAGTTCATTTTACATGTTACAAAAATAGACAACATGAAAAAGTGCTCCCCTTCATGTAGGTTGATTCTAAAATGACCAGCAACATATTACATGAATATTAGATCCACAGAGAGGGCAAGGACTGAGAGAGCAAATGATTACCGAAAAGGTATAGTATTTGTCATTCTTGTCGGCTATAGTATCTTGGGCAAATCTAGGTCTCTCAGTTGCTCACTTACATTTGTCCAACTCATACTATGCAGAACTTCCTACATGGAGACTTCTTGGCACTCTGTGATAAGTCTGTTCTGGCACTGGGCTGGCGACTGGAAGATGTCAGGTTCATAAAATTTGAAAATTGATACCCCTGGTTTAACTAACAAAAAAAAATCCCAAATGCCTAACAGTGACAAATGCTGAACCCAGTCAGGCACTTTCCCATAAACACACTCTCAGAATGAGAAGAATAATTCCCCCTGAGATTTACTAATCATTCACCCATGGGAAGAAATCTACAGAGAAATCATCCCATTTTATGTGTACATTTGCAAAACTGAAAAAAAAAAGTAAATTAGTATTAGCCTTCTCTAGCTCTAGATGACAGTCTCCTCAGGAAAGAGATGGCTTGTGTGGCGAGTTCTGTTAGCATTTAATGTCTCTGCATCAAAGTGCGTAGTTTTGCTCATGCTCCATCATGGAAATTGCATTCACTGTCTATTTACCACCTGTTAAACTGCAGCAGAGAAGCCCAGGGTGGCGATAACAAATTGTTCTACAGGTTATAGAAGGAGTAAATATCTATAAGCACCAGTACACTTTTTTCTTTAAAGAAAGATTCATCATGAAATCTATCATTTATTTATCTGCAAGCACTGGTTCAAATAGACATGTAAAGTTATGTTGCGAGGAAAAGGATTATATTAGCATATATAATATGCTTGAATCCAAAAGGCCTCAATAACCTTTAGCTACATGAACAATCAGCATTTCAGTTGTCACATTTTAATTAGTCTTACTGACAACATATTTAGTTTATTTGTATATTTAAATTTGAAGTTTAAAATAGAGAATGCATCTCATTTGGCTTCTCAGGTACCACAATAACTTAGACAAGAAATAAAAAAAACCCAAACAGCAACTCAAAACAATAGATGTTTTTCCTTGAGGACCTATTGAAATGGGACCCTGAAAGAGCAAATCAATCAGGAATGAATTACGCTATCGTCTACTAGTAACTGAACTAAGGTTTTTTGGTGTGATATTCAATGAAACAAATGGAATAAAGCCCTTCTGCAAATCATTATTACTAAAAGATATTTTTCAGGTTAAGAAAAGAATGGGAGATTCAGCTTGGCTAGTGCTGTTTCCACAGTTGTGGTGTCTGTGTGGAACGGCAATACAGCGGAGCACAGCATGTTTTAAGGGCTCCCAGAATTCAGTGCAACTTTAAATTAACATTTGTTTTCGAAAAGCTTGATCTAAATATATACATTTCCGTTTCAGAGGGGTTAACGTGGGAAAGAAACAAGCACGTTTACAAACATTTGTTCAATTACTCACACTAAAAATCTGTGTTTGCCTCTATTTACAGTCTCCTAATTCCTTCCTGTTTTTATCCAGCAAAAGAAAATTATGTTCACAAAAATACTGCCTAAAAATGTTAATTGTGAATAATTTTATCAAATTCTTGGAGGTTTTTATCCCAAAAGTGTTTGGCTAATCTTCTGTTTGGATTGGGAGTCCTCCAGTTAATGAAAATGTACTTGTATGCCCCAGGAACATTTCCTTTTAATGAGAATAAAAGTCAACAACATTTTAAAATACTACCTATGTCAAAACTCATTGTGAAAAAGTGAATAGTTTCTTTACAAAATTAACACCTGTATTATTCTTTGAAATATGATGAGCAACCGTTGCCTAAGTGGTCATGTATCTTCAGAAAAAGAGTAAATAAACAGAAGAAGCAAATCCTTTGTTTCCAGGGAAAGTAGACTTCCAGGTTTAAACACTGTTCTTGGAAAGCAGGAAGCCTGGGTTCTGGGCAAAATTAAAAGTCAAAATACTGACTGGCATGGTCAGTATTAACATGAAGTTGAATTTCACCATTCTGGGTTTACTTTCCCAGACTTTTAGTAGAGGAATCTTTTAAACCCAGGGCTATTTATATATCAGGGGATGTGAGGTAAGAAAGTTTCACTCCTTAAGTGTAACACAACTGCTGTATTTCTGAATAAAGAAGAAAAAAAAAGTTGTTACCCGTTAAGTATAACACCTTTTTATTTTACAAAAAAATTATTTGTTGCTGCTGCAGAAGTTAATTGGGTAACTAGAATCTTACCACACTTCTATATCACACCATTTCTTCTAGTCCTATTTAAAGTCACATTCGCAATGACGTATGTGATAATTCTGATCCTTTATCTCTAAGTCAGGAGTCCAAGTGGGCCTCAGGCCAGAAGTTACAAGACATACTGGCATGCCAGGACTTATGAGTGATGCAAATGTGTTATCTTACTCCAACGGGTAAGTGGCCACATTACAAGAAATACCGCTGCAAATGGCAGATGTTCGAGCCTTGCAGTTAAGGCGGCTCTGGGGTTTTAGAGGTGCAACAGTATTGCTCCTCGTGCTTCACTACTGCAAACTGGTCCTTCAGCACTTTTGATACTATCTTTAAATGGAAATGTAAAGCTCTGCCTTTCATACCATCTACCTTTTCTCCCATTGCCTAGGGAAGCTTTCCGATCTCTTCCCAGATACCATTTCTAGCTCCTCCTCCTGAGATATTCAGCCTGGCAATAGGATGGCTTCCAGGTAACTATAAAATCTGGTTGTCAGTCCTCCTGCCAGCCCACGGATCTTTAGCTCAGCACAGCCAGCAGTGTTTCAGAGTTCCATTTTTTTACATTCTTCAGTAAACCTGACTCCCGCAGATTTTTGCTTCTAATGTTTGTTTACTTCACAGCTTATAAACAGCTTAGGTCTGATTCACATTTCCCTTAGGACTGGTTCACACTGGAAGGTAAAGGGAAGTTGAAGTGCCAGAGGCCCCGAGCATAACTGAGAATTCAGGCTTTCATTAGAGCATCCTTTGAGTCAGAGCTTTCCTGCTCAGCTGTCTGATGGAACAAGATTCCCCTGTAACAGCTGCCAGGGACACCTAGAGAGCCATCTCTTGTGTCTTAACTTCATATTTAACAACAGCATTTCCAAAGGTCCAGCAACCCCGCTCCCCAGCAGATGGATGCTCACTACCACAGCAAAAATCTATGTATTGCTTTCATCTAGTGTATCTTGTCCAGTCCCATTTTCTTCTACAGAAACAACTTCTGGGCATAGCTAGAGGACATGCATTAGTATGATTTGTTTACAGAAAATGTATCACTCATTATGAAGACAGCAGCCAACATAAACTTTAAGAAATATTTTTAGGTATCAGAAACAGGACATGCTCTAAGGAGAAGAGAGGTGGGAGAGTGGGAGGGAGAACTGATGCTTAAAAATAATAGAGTGCCTGCTCACTCCGGTATGATACAGTCTGTTAAACTGGAGCTAATGAGAATTAACAGGGACCTCTTAAAATTAATGACGAAACAGTGCACCCATCATTACCTTTCTTGTCCTTGTAAGACTTTCCATGCCACTCCAGCAGGCTCTTTGTGCTGAGGAGGACAGGACAGTAAGGCAACGATGGTATGTAATTCTTCCTTTTCTTTTTGGTTTTGATGGGTTTTTCATAAATCTTACGGACTTCACTGCTGTATTCAATCTGATATTATTCTTTCCATGTTGTTAAGTGGGGATATTAGACCAACGGATGCCCACGTTTGAGGGCAGAACTCTCCCTGAACTGGAGGGTTTCCTGCTGTAGCCTCCCCCCTGTGCATATGCACAAGTGGAAAACTCCTTCTAAAAAAACTTATGGTTTGTGTTTTCCAAAAATAATTTATGAAGGCAGTATTTCAGTTCAATGATAGGCACTTTACCAGCGAAGAAATGTCACGTAATTTAAGGGCCTGCTCCAGCCACTGTCCTTTTAAGCAAAACTTCCTCTCACATGTGGTTGACAGGCTATCTTAATCCTTGGTTTGTAGGTATAACCTTCCCTCTCGGTTTGTTAAGCCAGCGAGCAGCTTTTGACCTGGTTTCCCTTCTTTGTTGGAGGTAGGCGTTACAGTAACATGATATAGCAACTACATTTTTAAAAACAAAATCCAAGGTCAGATGGCTGTCACCCAAGGTCAGGGAGAAAGAGATTCAAATGGTGCTTGACCACCAAGGAAGAAAACCTAAGGGTTAAACGTTCAAATTACACAAACCTTGGCAGGAGGGATTTTATTGTTCTTGTGCTGTTTTCACAGGGAGCACCAAATATGTCTGTGAGAACTGGACTTCTTATATCTTTTAGAGCCTGTTGCTAATGTTTTTGCTAGAGAAATCAGTTATTTGGAGGCTTCAGCCACCCAGATTGGCAGTTTATCTTCAGTTTGTCTCATTTCTTAGTCTGCAGACTGCACTCTTAACACATGCAGTCAGTCAGTGCAACAGGAAACACAAAACAACCCAGCAAGGATCTCTTGAGGTCACTGCAGGAAAAAATCTTTGCAAGAAGGTTGCCAAGAAATCAACAACGCCAGAAGACAAGAAGAAGCACAGCTGAGTCTCACATTCTGGGCTATTTCACAAGTAGCCTCGCAGAGCAAGGTATTTAGACCCTGGGAATCCATGCGAATGAAAATTAATTTACACGAGTACTGAAATGAAATTAAGTCTGAAAATAGATAACTAGGATGGCTGCTTGATCTTTGCAGGTGACATGCAACTCGTATAAGGTGAAGAGGCAGTTAAAATTTTGGAGACTAACTAAACCCATTGGCTTTAGCAGCAGAAGCCAGAAAACAAGTAGGCTGAAAACACCAGGAGGATGACAAACCAACGCAAGTTCCTACAAGCACTCATTACAAATGAGCACGGAGACTAAAATGAGTTGCTTTGGCCTGGGGAGAGGTAGAGTGAGATGCAATGATTCAGTGCTTTTTCTTCCAGACACGGTCCCCACAGCTGAGCGGAAACAGTTTGAGTCCTACCCTCCTGTATGATGGATAGTCCCCCAGCAGACAGGATGGCTTGCCCGAGGCCAGGCAATCTGTGCCACTAAACGGAAAGCAATCTGTTGAACAGAGCGAGAACAAATAGATATAACTCTCTTGCTATGAAAAGGGGTGACTGAAAGAAGACTGAAAGATTTAATGGAGAGGTCCATTAAATCTGATGTAGTGGCTATTCATTATTCCTCACACAACGGGAAGTAGGGGACACTGGTTGCATGGGCAAGCCCCAGGTTTAGAAGGAGAGACAAAGTGGCCCGTTTTCCCTTCCGTGTGGGGTGGCACTGAGGAGGAACTTGTTGCCGCAGGATGGTGGGGCTGCCACTGCAGAGCAGACCGATGCAAAGAGAATGGGGCACAGTGGCCTCGATACTTCACCTAAACTGGTGATTTTCAGAAACTGGAAAAACAAGGAAAAGGGATCTCTCTTGGCGTTTTGGGTTTTTTGGTTGGTTTTTTTTTTTTGTTTGTTTGTTTTATTTTCCTAAGTATTCCCTGCTACTTTCTGCATAAGCACATAATTCAGGATACTGAGTTAGAAATATCATAGAATCCTAGAATCATGGAATGGTTTGGGTTGGAAGGGACCTTCAAGATCATCCAGTTCCAACCCCCTGCCCTGGGCAGGGACACCTCCCACCAGACCAGGTTGCTCCAAGCCCCATCCAGCCCGGCCTTGAACCCCTCCAGGGATGGGGCAGCCACGGCTTCTCTGTGATCTTTCACAAAACCCAATATGACAGGTTCTATGGATTGATATCTATCTTATTTTACCTTTAGGACACAAAAAGACGATAATAATTCTTCAGGATGATTATTTAAGAACCATTTTCGCATCCCGTATCTTAAGCTAGTTAATATAACTACAAAAACATCCCTGTGTGTGAGCTACTGCAGAGTGTCCAAAATGCAATTTGTAGAGCAAGAAGCTTTTCCGTTGTGTGATGAAGCTGATTTCTCCTCATTTTCAGCACCAAATCAATGTACAATCCAGATAACATATTTTATTAAGTTTGGGGGTTTTTTTCTGCCTGCAAAGAGGTGCAAAAACATTGTTTAAGCACAAATGGAAAGAGTGGTCCAGATGCCCATGGCAGACAGAAGGGCAGTGGAAAACTTCTCTAACACCTCACTATAAGGAAAAGGACGCAGAATATTCAAGGTTTAAAGCAAGATGTGGAACCCAGGCCTATCCTCAGATTTTTACCTGGAGTTAGTCTCAGTTTCAGAAACAAAATGAAGAGTTCTTTTTTTTTTTTTTTATAATAGTGTAATCATCCGAAAAGATTAAGCATGCTATTTAAAAATGAAATATAATAGGCTATTTTGGGAATCTGCCAGCATCTAGTCTATAAACAATTCTGGTGCACTCAAAAGCCAAAAAAAGGGTGTTTTTACTCTCAACACATCCAGCCAGAGCCCAGGAAGCACATATCTTAAAGATAGACGAAGGAAGTAATATCTTTCCAACAGATCCTGACCTGTGTCTACATATTTTCAGGGTATTGTAAGAAGCTGCCCTTACAAAGCCAAACACTGACCTTTTAATCTCCCACAACTTCCCAGGAGGAAAAAGAGCTTCTCTCTGTTTTAATAATGGTCAGAGCTGTCACTCTCCTCCCCGAGAGGAGCAAGCGGCGGCCGAAGAAACGAGCAAACAGTCGTGGCTTACTCTGGGTTCCTCACATTTGAATTCTCCGTCCCTCCAACGTCTCCATAAACAAATACCTCCCAAGAAGCAGATGCAAGGAGCGGGTCTGGCGGGGTGTGAGTTTGACTTACATATGCTGAGAAGCGTTGGGGTAGAGCTCGGAGAACTGCGGTGCCGAATCCTCGGGGCCATGGGGCGCAGCGTGGCTGATGACCATCATTATGGGCCTATGGGGATATATCCTCTTAGACATTCTGAAGTAATTAATGCTCTCATTAGTGATTAGGTCTGTGAAGTAGTCCTGGAACATAGGATGAACGCAAAGCAAAAGTTACGAAGTGCAAGATTAATTAGATCACATACTATCATGTTATTATGTTACTTTCTAGCCCCTCATTAAAGTTCAGATCAGGAAGTGAAAACATACCATCAAAGAGATGTACGGTTGGAGGGAGCATAGGGGGGACTGAGCAGTAATTATTTTCTCAAGCAGGCGATGCCACATAAAATGAGACAGTACTTTGCAAATCAGATACAACAGAAGGCATTAAGTAAATATGATTACCAGATTTTGTAATATAATGCTAAGTAACATTTAAAATTACAGGCTATGCTGGCAAAGATTTGTTTCTTGAATTTCACTGACAAAACACTTTCAGAAGATAATGGCTCCTAACTGCAAGAAATCATTGACTCTTGATGTTGGTTTTCTGATTACATAAACATTTCTTGCGTGCTCTTTGTTCAGATTATACTTTTGCGTATGTATACAAAGCAGGGGGGGAGCTACAACAGGCAACAGATTGCAAAAAAGTCTTTTATCAAAGAAATTGCAAATGCGAATGCAGGGAGCAGTCGAATTCCTGCAGGCTCTGTTCGTTTTAACTGTGCAACTTTAAGCAGTGCAGCTGCTGAGATTAAGGTTGTGACTCGCTAATAAACTGGCTGAACCCACAGCCAAGGTGGCAAATGGAAGCCTAGAAGGGGAAGGGAGGAAATGGAACTAAGGAAAAAAAAAAAAAAAAAAGAAAAGATGAAAACTTAAATTAAACCACCTGCCACCTTGGAGCATTCACTGTTGGCCTGGAGGTCTAGTGCGAGCTTCATTGAGAAAGTGCTGAGACAATGTTTGTAATTTCAAGCACTTCCAGGCATGACTAATCATATGTTGTGGATTCGAGGCCCCGAACAGCTGCAAAAGCAGAGCCTGAGGGACAAGGTCTGTGTCGCACGTCCGTGCGGGGACAAGTCAACCAGCTGTGACCTCCTGGCTCCCCCCCTGCCCCTTCCCCTCTCCTCCAGCACACACGGCAGTAGCCCTGGCTACTAAAAGCCTTGCAGGGACACGGAGGAGACAGCGAGCGACCTTTTGGTGTAGAAAATGGGTAATGAGGGCAAGGCACCAGCGCGGTGATAATCTCTGGGTTTGTGACCTGTTCAAGTGAAACACCTCTATGACTGCTCTCCCAAAGCATCCACTTCCCTCCTATTTGCCTATTTATTCCAGCTACACACACAGGGTGTGTAAGGAATGTGTAACTAACCAATATTTTTTCTTTTCTTTTCTTTTTTTTCTTTTTCGCTCTATATAAATATATAATTAGCATCATGTAATTTCTACGGGTGGGGAAATCAGAAACAGGCATCGCCAGCTTCCAATAAAATCTCATTACATGGGTCAGAAACCACAGCTGCAACATCTGTATCATCTTCTGCGAGCTACAGTCTGAGGAAATTCCGGATTGCTTTCTGCAGGCTGGGAAGCCCGCGATCCGCGCTCCCTAAGCCTTCCCGGGAAACTTTACGGCAGCCACCTTCCAAACTTTGTCAAGAGCGTGAACAAGCTCCGAAGTTTTCCAAGGGCCGCGTTCTCCTGCTTATCTGTCCTCGTGCTCACAGGGGCACAGCCTGTTTTCTGTGTGTGTGAGCACTATAGAATGGAAAACAGCATTCACTCGCTTCTTAACAACTGAGAACACTCAGCTAACTTTAGAGTTCAATAGTGCAAGGGGCACGATTATTTGTGGGAAAGGCTTTTATTTACTATTTGCTCCTGCCACAAGACCATGGCTTTCTGGCAGAGAGAGAGACAGAGGGAAGGAGGGAGGGAGGAATCACCAGGCTGCACTGAAGAGCCCTTGGAAAGTTTCTTCTGTTGTGCAATTAATATTCTCACATGGAAATTGATCTGCAACGCCCCGGAGAGAAAATGACAACTCAATTTCTTGCTTGTGGTTGCTTAATTAATTAATTACCTGGTTAATTAATTATCTGAAAGTGATTTTTATATGGCTTAATGATGCAGCATTTATGTGTCTGGAAAATACCTTTGCATAATCAAATCCATGCTTCTCTTTGTTACCGTTGCGAGAAATGGTGTAATTGTAAAAGCGAGAGTTCTTCACTAATCCAACCCACTCTCTCCACCCAGGAGGGATGTAGCTGCCATTGTATTCATTGAGGTATTTCCCAAAAAAAGCTGTGAAGGTAAAAAAAAAAAAGAACACACACACGCATGAGGCTTTTCAATCCAAGTCTTTTAGTCTGAGTCAAAAGCATGCATGCATGAGGATAAAATGTGTTAGAATGAGTCAGAGTTGCTTAATCAAAAATGTCCCTTTTATACCTTAGAGGGTTTTGAAATTAAAATAAGTTGTTTCCAGAGTTTTCATGAGAGTTGAAAGCCTTCGTGACTTTAGGTTTTCTTCTTAATCTTTTGGAATGCAGTGCTCACGTGAAATATTTTCAGGTTTGTATTTT
>VXAK01024480.1:35656-72110 GCA_013399435.1 Arenaria interpres
CAGTGTGTTTCTCTTGGTTTCCACTTGAAAATGGAATAAAAATTCAGTGCCCAGAGGAAACATCTGAGAAACACCTTGTGGTTTTAAGCAAGTTCTGTGATGTTTTGGAGCTTGGCTTCTGACTTTTGAAAGTTTGGGCTTAGCAACCTGGCTACCTGTGCTGGTTTGATGAAAGGTCTGGGGGGTCCGCATCTCCATCCCACTGGGCCCCACCTTTGGGTTGAGCAAGAGGGAATCCCCACCCTGCTTTGCTACCACAGCTTCTCTAGGGCAAAACTAACCAAGAGACGAAGACTTGGAGGACAACTACCTCTACCAGGCCAGCCAAACTAAGTCTTTTTTTTTTTTTTTTTCCATTAGCTCCAGGTGACAAATCAGAACGTTCAGCCTTTGCTGTTGGGCCCAGGAGGGTTTGCAGGTGGGTGCTCCTGCCAACTCCTCCAGAAGGAAGTGAAACGGGAAATAATCTCACAATACGGTGGGCTCCCAGCTATCTGAGAGTTGGGAATCCCTCGTGCCAAAGTTACACAGACACCCAAAGCTGGCCAACTGGCTTGGGGCAGGGGGAGGATTAATGCTGGCATGGCACCCCAGCAAACACAGATGGGTATGGAAGCTCTTTAGCTGCTTGTGTATGGTCTTTGGCCTGGATAAAAAAAGTCAATTTGGATGGCTCTGCTATGCTTTTCCACTGCCTAGGAAGTGTGGTGACAAAACACCTCACTGGGCCTGGGTTTTTAGGGATTTATTACCTCCAGCTCAGTCCCGGCAAGTTACTGGGATGTCTGAGCAACTTCAGTGTTTGCATTTTTAATTTTCTTGAGGTTTACAAGCCCCTGGAGGGTCACCCGTGCCAGCAGTTCTGTTGCCCGTGTCCCCAGCGGTCAGCACAAAAGGTACGCCCGGTGATCACAAAATAAAACAGCCCTGATGAGGAGGGAATGACAGACATCTCTCCAGGGACAGAGGTCCTCTCGGTGATTGCTGCCCACCTCATGGTCTGCAGCCCCTGCCCTAGCTGTTGACCTCAGTTTGGTCCAGCCCATGGAGTGTTGCTGCCCAGCATCACTTCCTCAGCTAGGCTTCAGGACATACGTCAAAGCCCTGTACTTGTTTCCTACTAGGAAATGAAATCACTTTGGAAAACCTCACATTCAACCTAGACACATTCAGTCTAACCAAAGAAAGCACATTTGTGGAAGGGCTTCAATAATTCAGATCTGATTGATGCGGGCATGGTGAACTTCCTGGGAAAACTGGTGGAAAAATCAAAATGTTCATAATTAAAACTTGCCTGAGGCACCATAAGTATGGTGTAATCGGATCATATAACTGCCAACTGTCACTAACCAGAGGTTACAGTCATATATAATGTTACTTTCCTATACCACGTGGAATGTGACATATAAACAAGTCCTACAGACACTAGACCAGGCTTCCAGCTCTTCCTCCCACAGCTACTCAGAGAGCAACCCAGCTGCTCTCCTTTTTTCTCCTGAGGCCAACCAGAAGTCAAGAAGCTTGAGGTGAAGAGGATGGCTGTGGGGAGGGGATACGTGCCCAGAACTGTTGCCTACCGGAATGGAAACCATTCCAGACTGGGTTAAAGTCTCAGGGAGTCAGATGTCCAGGGAAGCTGTAAGGGTAAAGGCTGAACTACTGTGGGAAGGGAAGCCAAGGAAAGAGAAGAAGGGAAGCATAGTCAGAGCGAGACAGCAGTGAAGAAAATTACGGGAGAGTGAAGTGTGACCAAGAGAGAGGAAACACTATTGAGCCAAGCAAAATCAAGGACAGTCTGTGGTTGGAGGGGAGATCTGAGGTCAGCCCTCCTGAATGCCACCCCAGATCCACCAGCAGCTACTGCGTGACCTTGGGGAGCCTCCATGTGCTGTGCTTGTCTGTAAAGGACCCCACTGCCAACCTGCCTCCCACAAAGATCAGAGGCTTTCAAGCTATGAAATGGAAGTCATGGCAATTTATCACGTAGGATGGTTTGATAGCCCCACCCGTAATTAAATTGACTAATACTGAGACCTGAACTCTACTATTTACAGTCTTGCCAAACTTCAACCGTTAGTGATGATAGTTTCCATGCTATCTGACTCAGGCTACATTTTGCTCTACGGAACATTTTAGCCAAAGGATTCAGCAATTTCCAAGAAAAAGGCTAGGGGAAAATAAATGGGTTTGCCCATTGGCAAGCTTTTCTCTAAGAAGTTGTAGTGTCTGTAGGTTTTGACATAGTGCCTTTGTAAATAACAGAGGTGGCTAAGAAAATCTGTCTCAAAATGGTCAAGCTCTGAAAAACTGTAGCACACAGATGATCAGGAAAGGCTTACTACAGCCTCCCAGTTTAATGTCACCATAGGTTGTTCCTTTATGGACCTGAGAAAGTCCCCACAGTTTCAGTTTTGGCACTAAAACAAAGAACAGAAGCTTCTTTCTCTCCTTCTCTCCTCTCTTTGATATTCAGGCATTACCTGAGAGAAAGCCACCAGCATAAAATGCAGAGATGAAATGACCTGGGGCACAAGGACGAGAAAAGATAAACTGAATTTAGAAAAGGAAAGGGAGGCTTGGAGCTGGTGGGGGCCAATCCACCTTGGAATTTCCTTGCTTTAGATTACTTAATTTTCCAATTTTAATAATGTTTTGTTAGCTCCCCTTTGGCCCCACGAACCCCATATTTCGGTGCATGCTATGAGACTTCGGATTGACAGCCCGAACCATTCACCTTTGTGTAGGCACTGTTTTAGTATTTTAGCATAAAAATAATCTCAGAGCTGTCAAGTTTTAAGCAGCTCCTTGAATGACAGTTTGCAGAAATAGATGTTTCCCCCTGTTGCAGAATAAAACTGTTCCGATGTGCAGCAAAGCCCTGAATATGAGTAGAAACAGCGGTAGCAGTGATAATGGACCACATTTGCCAAATTGCTTTAACCACGAGTGGTTTGCTGGTCAAAAGCTCAGGAGGATGAGAGTAATTAGACAGATGAAAGGAAAAGCCAGGCTTTTACTGAAACACAAGAGTTCAGTCGCCTCGTTGTGGTATTTTCTGAGTACCACTGAGTGTAGGACTGGGCAAGTGAGTCAGAGCTGGAGCCCAGCATCAGCAGTTTGTGTCTGGCTCTTCATGCTCTGAATGAAGAGAAGTGTCCAAGTAAAATGAAAACACAGGCATGTTCATGGTGCCAAATAATAATCAGCAAACAATCCCCACAGGTGTCCTAACTGTTCTACTCTGCTCAGGTGAGACCCCAGCTGTAGCACCGTGTCCAGCTCTGGAGTCCTTAGCACAAGGAAGGACATAGACATGTTGGAATGTCAAGAGGCAGCCATGAAAATGCTCAGAGTGCTGGAGCACCTCAGTCTGTGAGGACAGACTGAGAGAGCTGGGGTTGTTCAACCTGGAGAAAAGAAGGCTCCAGGGACACCTTAGAGCCCCTTCCAGTCCCTAAGGGGCTCCAGGAGAGATGGGGAGCGACTCTTGGTCAGGGAGGGGAGCCATAGGATGAGGGGTAATGGTTTTAAAATGAAAGAGGGGGGATATAGATTAGAAAATTAGAAAGAAATTCTTTGCTGTGAGGGTGGTGAGACACTGGAAGAGGTTGCCCAGAGAAGCTGTGGCTGCCCCATCCCTGGAGGGGTTCAAGGCCAGGCTGGATGGGGCTTGGAGCAACCTGGTCTGACGGGTGATGTCCCTGCCCAGGGCAGGGGGTTGGAACTCCATGGTCTTTAAGGTCCCTTCCAACCCAAACCATTCAATGATTCCATGGTTCTATGATTTTTTGTTAACCAGAGGGTTGTAAACAAAACGCTATGGCACATGTCATGGAACTGCCCAGGAGCTGACACTGTGATGTGCAAATGTCCTTGCTGGATCTTCATGTGCTTTGCTCATAGAGTCAACCCACAGCCTTAACTTAGCTGTAGCCCGACACTTGCTGAATTGCCCAATTCTTAGTACTGACTGGGAATGCTCAGCTTTAGAAGCTGCTTGCACTCAACAGCTACAGGGTTTAGGAAGCTGTTTCTGCTTGTAATTAATAAAATGGAGACTATGACTCAATGGGTAAAAGCCTCATTAGAAAGAATGCCATTTCAAGGGACATCTTTTCATTATTGCTTGTAATGGCCCCCACAGGGATAACAAGAAAGATAAATGCCAATTTTTGCATTTTAATAAGACAGTTTTTATCTGCATTCTGGTAGTTTTGCTAACTGTTCCCAGGACACATTGTTATTTTTTAATCACATGTGGAGTAGCTTAATATATTAGAATAATTGTATTCTGTGTGAGTATGTTAATTAAGTTTATGCAAACAACAACACATGTCATGGTGAACAGTTATACAGACATCTATGTGTCTCAGGAGTCGCTGTAGAATATACATGTTTGGTAGCTAGTATGAATAGATGCCTTAATACAGGGTTTTGTTTTGCCTTAAGCAATTAGCTAATGAGTCCTGAAGTAGACCAAGGGGCTACGGTGGCTGCAAGACAAGGAGAATTTGATCCAGGAGATGTCTGGGGTTTGAAGCCAGGATATTTATAGCTGAATGTGATTTGAATTCTCATAATTCCTAGTACTTTTTTCCCCCAGTATTTTCTACAAGCATTTGTGAGTAATATTTACAGTATTACACAATAGAATTAGTCCCCTGACTCCTGTCAGCACCGGTGGAGTAGCTACAGGCGAACTGGGCTACGTCTACAGGCGAGATGCACTTCCATGGATGAAAGGATTTATATTACGTTCACAGAATCACAGAATGATGTGGGGTTGGAAGGGAGCTCTGGAGATCACCCAGTCCAACCTCCTGCCAGAGCAGGTCCACTCAGAGCAGGTTGCACAGGAACGTGTCCAGGCGGGTTTGAATGTCTCCCGAGAAGGAGACTCCACCACTCTACGCCCTTGTTATTTGTTGAGGCTTAGGGGAATGTTTCCGATTTCAAACAAACCCGAACCTTTAAAAAGGGCAGGCTGCAGTGAGGTTTAGTCACCGTGACCCAGACAAGAGCTTTAAGTAGACAGCCCACTTCCTTTAACAAAGTCAGGAAACCATTTACAGGAGTTGCGAAGCTCTGTTTATATGACATTTCAGGGCTGACACAAAACTGCAACTTCCGGATTATTCCAGTAAATTCCTCCTCGCTTTCTTCCCGTTATGCAAGCGAGGGATGCAAACCCGAGATGTTTTCCCTTCTGTCGAAAAAATTACAGAGGATTAGCGTGTCACGTCATTAAAGTACAGAAAGCCAGGTCGGTATTGCCAGGGCTGCCGAGGAATGAAACAAGCACCGTCCCAAAAATGCGGTGAGGAAACTGAGGCACCAAGAGGTTAACCTTCAGCTGGACCTAAGTCACGCAGGAAGCCTGTGGCACTGCCAAGAATATTATTCAGATTTCGCAGTTCCCAGCCTTGTAACTTAACCACAGCAGAAAACCTCAGGTTTTCTACTTTTTTTTCTCCAGCTTTGTGGGTCTTTCCCAGTTGCTGCCAGGTTTACCATTGTAACCAAAAAGAGCATTAAAGATTTTATAACTCAGCAGTTGCAAAAGGCATTAGCCTATAACTTGATATAGCGATCGTTAGCCTGGGTGATGTCTTTAACAAAGCCTGTATTATGGGCCAAGCTGGTAGCACTTTCCAGTACTGATGTCGTCTGACATTTCTCATTATAAGACCCTGTTTTCAGTTGCTTATAACTTTCTTGTACTCGGACTGAAATTTTCCACACTGGATGTCAGCCTCAGGCTGAATTTTTTTTGAAACTTCTTAGCCTGAACAGTAGCCATCTTTGAGAACCACAGCAATGGAAAAGGAATTACGTTTAACATCTGAAAAAAATTACACCAGCTTTCATTTGATAGCGCTTCCATGCACCGCACCGGGAGCATGAACTCTGTCAAAGACATGATGGACTCTCTGTCAAGGAGGCATCTTTTATCATCCCAGTGAAAATCTGTCCAAAGTTTGATCAGTTTTGAAAAAAAACCAAACCAACAACACAAACCCCCTGCAGTTTGCATGTGCTGGGAGATTTTGGCCTCTCAAGACTTTATTCCTCGCCCACCTGTGAGTGGTGTTGGTTGGTGGGAGAAAGCTGACTGAAGTGCAGAGGGCTGGAGGTGACCAGGAGAAGCAGTTTGGGGAACAACAGGAGATCCAGCAAAGGAACGGAGAGCTGGGGGGAAACAGCTGGGGCCTTGGGGGCCCAGGAGTGGTGATTAAGAAACCGAGAAACTGGTCAGTGAGTGCAGAAAGGAGAAAGAAGCTGATGGACAAGGCACGGGGGGTGGGAGAAGGAGATCTGCCGATCAGGCTGGGAAAGGACATTGCGGTGGGAACAGGACATGTCTGTCGAGGACTGACTGAATGCCAGGAGGGGAGGGAGGTTGGGAACAACCTGGGGACAGACAGGCTGGGGGACAAAACTCAGAGCAGGGGCTGAGGCAAGGTCGGGCACGGCCAGAAAACCAGGATGAGAAAACTGAGGAGTGAAGACTGCTCTACCTAAGGGGGTAGGGATGAAAGGAGACCAGAAGTGCTTTTGGACAGCACGGAGGACACAACAATGACTGAAAGGACTCCTGAGTCTCACTGGTACCTTCCTTTCAGTAGACAACCGAAAACCTACGGTTGCCTCCCCCAGCTACCATATATGTGATAAAAATCCACTCTGCTCAGTAACTCAGTGAGAAAGAGCAGAGTTTTACAGAGGGGATCAGAGACCCTCATCCTTGCTGATGCAGACGCCGGCTGGCATCATGCCTTTTGGTAGAACCGATCTGTCTTTTTTAAACCGAGGAAATTTCACCCTCCAAAAAGCGCAAAGTTATCATGTAGTTAAAAACTATCCTTTGGCCACACGGACAAGAGAGATGAAATAGTTGCACAGACACTGTCCTACTCAGATTTTCCTAAATGGAGCACTTGAATGCGTAAACTTGCTACAAATCTTTCGGTGTATGGTTTTCTGTGCAATGTTTAATAGCACAGAACTCTGTTTTTAAGTATAAGTAGGTAGACATGCTGTGGTTTTTGATGAGGTCTTGGACAGAAACCAAAAAAAAGTTTCACTTCATATGATATGATAGAACTAGAAAACCCTGCATGTTATCCTTTTTGGCCCTTTCCCTCTTCTACGTTTCACTTTTTGTGGACTATTTGAATATATTCAGCATATTTCACTTTCATTTATATGTTTTTTAGTTTGACTAAAAGTGTCATTTTAATTTTGAAACATAAGGCATATTTTTAATTATTTTATAATATTTACAAGGCAAGTTATGCTCGATCCTCCCCAGCATCTTTTATCCCAATTAAGGAAGAACCTGAAAGCTTGAAGTTCCCTCTCTCTCTCTTTTTATTTTCACTTCAGAAATATCCTGAAAACCAGGACTCATTCCCTGCACACTCATTCCCGCCCCTCTACCATATTCTGCCGCCCTCTCTGTTTTGAAAGGCTGCATGAGGCAGGATACAAATTAGGTCACTGAAACGCTGCAGATTAAAAATAGTGTGTGCTGTGGCAGTGAATTGTGCTGGGAGGCTGCGAAGAGGAAACTCCCTGGCTTCGCCTCCAGAGGAAACGCATTGTCTGCCCACGCCTTCAGGAGGCGTAGCTTTTTGCTCCCTTTATGAAAGATTAATTTGTCCCCCTGTGTCAGAAGGGGAGGGTGGGTGGTTTAAATACTCCTTAGCTTTCAGTCTCCCATCATCTCGGTGCTTTATGAGTTCTTTGGTCACCACGCTAAGAAATGCACCCCTAAGTGACAGGTGTCAACGGACAGGCGTCAGAAGCTGACGTGAACTGCTGAACATATTAACTAGGTGTCAAACAAGTGCCCATTTCTGTTCATCACTGCAGATGTCAAAACAAGCCAGACAGTGACATCCTGATGTTCAGTCACTTCTTGAGTTCTGAGTTTTACAAATGGAGGCATCTAGAAATTAACGGTCAACTTCATAAACTTTGCTGCGTTACCATTTTTTGACCCCTGAAAGGCTGAGAGTTGCATCGGGACACTTGCATGCATGGATCCTGAATGTTATTCTGATTGGTTCATAATTCTCATACTTCTGAGCAAGAAATAAAATATTGGGACATACATCTTCCCAAAAACAATTCTAAAAAAATGTAAGCAAATAATTGCCTAATTTGGTTATTTCTGTTCTTTCAGGTGGGACTCCATAAGGGCAGTGTGGTCTTGAGTTTGACCACTTGCCGTGAGGCTGTCAGTGGCCTCTGAGCCAGGACAGAGTCCTCGCTTGCACAGTTTCTCTGGCTGTGAAGGGCTGAGAGGGGTGAGGATTAGAAAGTAATAATTTCCTAAAGTAACACTAAGCAGAGAGGGCTCTGAATGCATATGCGCGTTAAGTCGGGGTGAGAATCTTAAACTTATATTTCTCTTCACATTTGCAAAGGGGTGAAACTTCAGCTGGTAAAAACGTGAAACCCAGCCATATACAAAGTGTGACACGCTATTTAACAACAAAATTACTGTTGCATTTATGCCTCCTGGATATTGGCTATGCTGACCACGGCTCTCTGTTCTAAAATACTAAGATGATGCTTGGCTGCTGCCCGGTTATGAAGATGTAACACAATCCCCCTTTCCTACTGGAGGAAGCCCCATCCCTGGAAATATTTAAGGCCAGGCTGGATGGAGCTTTGAGCAACCTGGTCTGGTGGGAGGTGTCCCTGCCCACGGCAGGGGGGTTGGAACTCGATGATCTTTAAGGTCCCTTCCAGCTCTAACCATTCTATGATTCTATGAAGCTGAGGTTGGGGTAGCAAACTCCTGCAGTTTTCTTTTGCAAATGGCTGTGTCAACTGACAGCACCGAAGGGCATGTCTGAGAGGCAAGACTATACCACAGGGCTGGGATAAAAAAGTAGAAAGTAAAGAAAGCCAGAGACTTCCACAGTACTGCAGGGAGGACTGGAAGAATGGCAAATAACCAGCCAATGCTCTGGTAAGCACAAAGCAAAACCTCCCAACCCCTGCATCTAATAGTCTCACAAATAATATTTCTGACTCTAAATAGCTGAAGAGGTGCCTACGGACATTACAAGCTACAAGATGAAAGAAAACCTCTCAAGATTTTCTCAGTTTCCACAAAATTTGAAAGTGATTACAGAGTGACCCTTTTTTCCTCCCCAGTATGAGCAGCTGGAGCCTATGTAATTAAAACAAACGTCTCATCTCTCTGAAGCTCTCCAGAGTTGTTTTGTTTTCTCTTTCTACCTATTTAGAGTATCTTCCCTGCTATTTCCTACAAATTCTACTTTAATATTACCAATTTTGTGGACTTTCAACAGTCGGGATGCTGTGCAGTTGAGACATTGTTGTGTAAGGATGCAGCTTGTAAGGGAAACTGTAAAAACTGAAACATGCTTAATTGTTTGGAGATTTTTTTAAATGATAATTAGAAGCAAAAGTGATCTTGGTCTGGCAGTGCTGTTCCTGAATACTGTCTGCCCTATTAGCACCCGGCACAGTTCCTGTCTATGATTTAACACTGACATACAATCTTCAAACAGGGATGTTTCCATGAAACGTAACATCTACATTAGGTCACATCAGCATAGAAGAGGAATAGAAGAGTGAAATAGAAAAAGGAAAGAAAAAACCTATGCTGTTCTTTGCCTGGTTATCCCAGTGTGCTCTAATTATGACCGCAGTTTATTAGAGCACATTTCAGACCTCTCTTTAAAAGGCCTGGTGTGCTGGTGTGGAGTCCTCGTGGCTTCAACAGGACTCCCTTTGTAAGCCCAGGTGTGATCAGTTGTAGTATAGAGGGTTTAGTTAAGGCGGCAGCAGGTTTAGACAGCAGATGCTTTATAGATATTGGGAACTATTTGGAGTGAACAGAAGTAAGGACACTATAAACACTTCCCCACCCCTTTATTTCCACCAACTTACATAATAATTTCATCCTATGCAAAAAGCAACAGCTAAATCCTCATTGTTTCAAACAGAGGACCAGGTTGGAGGTATTGAATCATAGAATGGTTAGAGTTGAAAGGAACCTTAAAGATCATCGCATTCCAATCCCCCTGCCACGGGCAGGGACACCTCCCATCAGACCAGGGGGCTCAAAGCCCCATCCAGCCTGGCCTTGAACCCCTCCAGGGATGGGGCAGCCACAGCTTCTCTGGGCAACCTGGGCCAGTGTCTCACCACCCTCACAGCAAAGAATTTCTTCCTAAGATCTAATCTAAATCTTACCTCTTTCTGTTTAAAACTGTTACTCTTCATCCACTCCCTGATCCAGAGTCCCTCCCCATCTCTCCTGGAGCCCCTTGAGGGACTGGAAGGGGCTCTAAGGTCTCCCCGGAGCCTTCTCTTCTCCAGGCTGAACAATCCCATTTCTCTCAGCCTGTCCTCACAGCAGAGGTGCTCCAGCCCTCTGAGCGTCTTGGTGGCCCTCCTCTGGACTGGAGCTCCTTGGACCAGTGTCCTATCAGTGCTGTCACCAAACTGTGAGTGACCTCGAGTCACTCATTTCTCTTTCTCTGCCTCAGATTCCCATTGAGGAGAGTACAGAATTCCTCTCAAAATACGCAGAAACACACGAGATAAATACCCACAGTGTCTGCAATATCAGCGCAGAGTCACGACTAGCCTACGTGGCGTGTAGCCACTCTCCCTTGTTCCCTCTTTTTCAGTCCCAATTATTCTTGACTCCCAGGTGTTCTTGAGTCATTACAATTTTACTAAACTTTCTAGCTGTGAAGTGCGGATTATTAGTTGGTTAGTGGACTTTTGATGACTTTTTAATGAGGCGACACTGTCCTTGAAAAATGTATTATAAGACCTGCTGTTAATTAAGCCGCCACTTCAAAAAAAAATTGTGGGGTAATTAGAAGGCAGGCTCATCTTACAAGTAGCAAATGGATAAATTCTTTGGGGCCATGTTATTATAGGGTCAAACAACGTACCTTGGTCAGGAACTTCATACAAGTATTTTCATTTGTTTCCATTTCCTTTTTCTCCTTCCTGCCCCTTGTTAAAACCCACCTTCCCTGACAGCTTTAGGACCCATGTTCTCTCTGCCTGTCTTTGGAAAGGGAATTTTTTTTTTTTCTTTTCTTTTCACCCTTTTTTCCTTTGCATTTAATAGGGCTAAATCTGCATTTAGTAGACATCTCCTCATGCCTTCATAATGCAAAGCAGTGCAGAAGATCCACCCAAAGCAGAGTGTTTACCCCCAGAAGGCTAGAGAGAGCTAGTGGCAGAGCTATCCAGTTTACACCTGAGGCATTTAGTTGTGCAAGTATTAGATTACAAATCAATAAGATACTAAATTTTTTAAGAACAGGAAAGCCAGGTTCCACATGAAGCAGCCAGAGATCAAGCAGAAAGGATTTCTGAGTCATGAGCCGTAAGATAAAGCAAATATTTCAGGGTGAATTCAGCACATTTTCTAGCAGTGATTGTCAATTCTCTCTCCCTTCTTTTTCTCCTCCGAAGCCTTGGTGCTGGCCCTGACTCGGGTTCAGCTGCACTGTGCTCAGACGGGAACTTCACTGAAAGCAGCTTAATAGAGAGTACTATTCACCGCATGTGCCAGAGCCAACAGCAGGTCCAAAGAAGTGAAATATTTGTCTGTTTTTGCTTTTTAAACAGGATGCAGAAGCTCTGCAGAGCTACAGATACAGAGAGACAGAGGCAAAAAAGAGCAAGCCGTCTGTGTGCTGAAGAAAAGATGGCAAACAGGCAGATAAACTTGAAGCACTGGATACATACAGAGAATTCGGACAAGCAGACAGCATGGAGACTTTCTCCCGCTATATGTTTTTGAAAGCAATCCCTTCTTCTGCTAAGCTGCTGATAGAGACAAATTTCTCTGCTGCCAATTACATTGTAAGGAGCGCAGTTGGCACCGAGATCTGTGTGCCTCCTTGGTCCTGTAAAGGGGAGTCTGTGTAGTCGAACGACGCTTCGGGACAAATTGCACCCTGATGACCTCGCACAACTCCTGTACCTTGCGAAGGGGAAGTCGGGCTGGAGCCTAACGTGTCTACAGATTGAATCTTAGGGGATAGGTGATGCAGAAATGAATCAGGTTTTACATCAAGCCGAAGCACAGACGAGAGGAATAAGAAGAGTTCTTTGTAGACAGGAAAGGGATCTCCTGACTAGGGAAAACCACCAGGAATTTACAAGAAAACTATCCAATCTTATTGGTGCACAGTAGAACAATCCTTCTTAAAAGGCAACTTTCTATTCCTTTTCAGAAAATGCAAATGAAATATCGCCCCATGGCAAAGTTTAAATTATACCATTCACCTTGTTTCACTCCCATGACAGGCACTTTGCTCCTGTGAGGTCTTTGGCACCAGTCCCCAGCCTGGCCCAGGCATCTTCTTCCATAACTGCTAGCAGCTGTCCACAGGCAGGCCATAATACTGACCATAATCACGCCTGGAACTGCCAGTTCAGACCCACAATGCCACTAAAATGCACCTCTTTTGCCCTAGGTGTAACTGCCCAGCAGCTTATTTCCCACCTGGGACATCCCAATGTGAAAATATGCTGCTCCATTACAAGTGAGTTTCTTTACGTGGCCATTAGCCGCAGATCTGGACCAGCAGAAAGTACTACCCTCCCTCTCCATAACATCAAACCTCTGCTATGTATACCCAGCCTGGGGACAATACTTCATTTTAGGCAGTGATTCGAGACCCGCTGCTGAATATCCATCATCTTCGTTTTAAACAGAAGAACTACTGTCGATTTATCTCTTACCTGTTCTGTACCCAGTGTTGTTGAGATACACGGCGAAGGTCCGGGGCTCGTGAGTAGCCTGCCAGGAGGGAGAGGAGCAGTTTTCGTTGTTGGTGTAGATGTTGTGGTTGTGCACGTACTTCCCGGTCAGCATGGAGGAACGCGACGGGCAGCACATCGGGGTGGTTACAAATGCGTTGATAAAGGAGGCCCCTCCATTCTCCATAATCCTCCTGGTTTTATTCATCACTTGCAAGGACCCTGCGATAAGAGGTATTGATCATTGCTGTGCTGCAAAAAAATAGTTAGAATATATTGGCTGCTATTATGCCATTAAAAGTAGAGTATCAACTGTTGGCTTGCCTTTGGACATCAGTCTGTTCTACTCTGTAGTTTAGGTAATTTTAGGAGAAAAGATAAGATTTTTACTATATCCCCAAAAAGTGTTTTTCAGGATTCCAGAAAGACCAAGTTCTTTTTTTTTTTTGCAGGCTTCAAAACAAAGTTAAAATACAGTCTAATCTAGAACTAAAAAGTTAAACCTTTAGAGTGGTATCAAATTTATAGGTCAATAGTTCCTCAAACCTGGCTGTAGGAAAACAGCCCATTACACAGACTGCATCATTAGTCAACGTGCCAGTGAAATATGTAAAAGGCTTAGATTGCCAATGAATCTGCTGCAATTCTTTACATTTTATCAGATAATCAGAGAGAGAAAGAGAGACAGAAGGAGGTAAAGGAGGGAGTGAGAGTTGGGGGAAGGAAAGAGAGAGAGAATTCAGTAACAATTTTTCTTGGGGAAAGTTTGTGCAGACACAGGATCAGCACATCTGGCTCTGATACTAAAGCACCGTGCTCAAAAACAGCTTTGGGGGATAAACCTGTATGCAAACAACATTGGCAAAATTCAGCACCTTTCTCAAGAAATTGCATCAATCCAGTTTAAAGAACAAAGACATTTTTTGCGTCCTTCAAAACATCTTCATCAACAGCAAGGTGAGACAGGCGGGGCTGGCACATTTCTGGTGGCGGAAAGGTGGAGCAGCTCCTGGTAGGGTCTGCCAGCGTTTGCTGTCAAACTTTCCTCTTTCTCTTATTCAACAGAGCAGAGATTGAACGGTGAGGGTGAACCGTAAGTCAGTATGTGCCCAGGAAACAGGCCTGTGAATTGTAATACTTGAACAATTTTGGTAGTAAAAAAAGAGGTTTCCGGAATTCTATTTTCTTATTAATTTTTTTTCCTTTGGTTTTTACAATTAATTTTGCATGGTTGACAGTTTCAGCCAAATTTAAATCCATTGACTCTACTATATCACAAGTTTTTCTCTGTGGTTTTGTTTGGGTCACCTGAAAACCAACTTAAAAAAAAAAAGTTTTAAAACAATGGAAGACACAACTGTAAAAGCACAAAGCTGTCAAGGAGGCTCAACTTTAGGTGTAAGTGGTAAAATCTTATAAATTATCTTACTAGTTTAACCCTTACAAATTACCTTACTAGTTAAAGTTAAGTCTGCTCTATTTTGCTTTTGGGCTAAGGAGTCAGTACTGAATGTAAAGTCTTTTGCATCAAAATTATTTGGTTCAAAAAAAAGAAGTTAGCTCTTCAGCATCTCCCTGTGCAGTGCCAATGTCTGTGTCATTAAGGATGCATTTAATACCCTGCGTATCAGTCACCATCGTTTCGGACTCTTCCTCTTTCATAGCCCTTCTTTTCTAAATGCAGAGCATCTGCATTTGTGTTTTCCTGAATTCAATACAGAAAAAAACCCACATGTTCAGAGATGTAGAGAAGCAGGAGAGTAACTGAGAGGTCCCTGAACACAAAAGGTCTCCATTTGTATGAGAGGGAGCGTTTCACTGAGTTCTTGAGTAAAAGCCAAATGAGAGATCATCCTTGTTCTACATGTCTTTTATCTCGGACCCCAGGCTGACTTTTTCTTTTTTTGGTTTTTTGCTTTGTTTGGTGTAGATTTTGCCACAGCTCTCCCGTTTTTGAGATGTCACAGTTTATTGCCGAGACCTCAGCTGTAAAGTGCTTTGAGGTCCTCAGATGGGAAGTCCAGGTACACTAATGCAGGGTAACAGCAGCGGAGCTGATGGGCACTTTCATGCCTCCGTGCATTATAAATGAGCAGCTGTTGGAGCGTTTCCTCATTCCTCTGCTTGGTCAGCCCTCTGCTCTTGCAAACCTGCTGTTTATGAGCAAGTTTTTCCTCGAGCTATGCACTTACTGACACTGATAATAGATTTAGCCCCTCTGGAAATTCTGGAACAGGCACTTCAAAGCAGGTGAGACTTCCTCATTTGGAAAACAAAACATAAGTAGGAGATGAAACTCGCTGATATAAGTTATAATCCTGTGCTGTCTGTAGCTCTCCTCACAGCTTGTGCTCTTTACCATCTGGCCCACAGTCTCCAGGGCACACGTGCTCGGGCGCTGCCTGACAGCAGGACATTCACGCTCTACACAGCCAACCGGGGAGCACCTGAGGGCAACCAGATAACCGGGAATGGCCACTTTGGATGCAGAAGTTAGCAAGTTTTGTCAGGCAAGAAATTGAGTGTCAGATCTCAGTCGATTCTCATGCGTCAAGAAGTATGTTTGGTAACCAAGGTTTCATAACAAGTCTTAAAAGTTGTTATGGATTTCCATCCAGGTGTAACACAGGTGGACATCTCTACAAAGGGATGGCTGGAGCCACCTTGTCTTGATTTGGGGTATAGGCAAGGCCCCAGGAAAGTGACAGACTTTCTCAGATCTCAGCAGATCTCCCCTGTTTTTTCAGCTTGTGTTGTCAAGTATTTTGAAAGTTCTAGTGAAGATGGCAAGCAAATCAGGTAAATTAGGCCTGATATGATGCATCTAGATGATGCTATGATGTCTTCACCCACTGGAGTACTCAGTGGATGGCTTATATGGATTTCACTGGGTGATGCATTAGGCTGTAAACAAGGGCACAGAAAAAAGTAATTGCTTCTAATGGACATTTCTTTTTTTTTTTTTATCTTTTCCCACCTCTCTGACCTCTCATAGGGCTCTAGGCTAGAAACACTGGAAGTACCAACATATTCATTAGCTTTGACTCCTTTCTGACATTATACAAGATATTATTCGCAGTGAGGATTATGAGAATTATTTGGGGGTCATGGTTTGAGGTAGCAATGTTTGCAAATGATACAGAAGCTGGAGGACACAGGGGGAAAGAATAAAAAACAAGCAAAAAGTTGGAAATACCTATATTCACCCTTGAAAGGACTATAGGTGTGACCTCAGTGGGCACTGCGGCCACTGCCCTGAAAAGCAGCAATACATTATCTCCAGGAGGACAAGAGTTTTGGACGGTTCTGGTGTTTTGCCTTCAGCAAGATGCCCATTTACCTCAGTGTTGGGCAGCTATTTTTGTACCCTCAGGACCTTGGTGGGGGATAGAAAGTGCACAGAGGCATAATTTAACCAGTCGTTTCCCAGCTTCTGGGCCCAAGTATTTGCCAAGTTTCTTCAGGAGCTGTGGGCCAGGCTGGTTCATAGCACTTAAATTGCCTTCCACCAGCTGTGGATGATCAGCAATACCCTTCCTCCCGGCATAGGCAGGAACTGAGTGGAGTTGCGGAGCAATTTGTGGGTTTCATCTGATAAGATGAATGCGACAGCAGCTCTCCTGAACTTCTTTGCATTCGGAATGCAAAACTCAGAGGGATGGTGCAGATCGATAGGAAGATGTGCATAGCCCTATGCTTTGAACACTAACTAAATGCAAGCTCCCTGCCTCCTGCAAATTTTACATGGGATAACTCCCCTGTATATCATTTGCACTCAGGCAGCTGAATATTTTGGTTCGACGCTTATACATGCTCTGGAGACAAATCCTTCCTGATTGAAGTCTATAATGCACCTTATACGCTTTTACGTCCAAGCATTCATTTAGAACAGTTTTTAGAAATGTTCGTGCTGGGAATCAAATAATCCATATAGAGAGACTTTCCATCTTGCGATTTTTGGATAGCAATGCCTAAGTTTTATTCTGTTTGTCACAGAAAGAGTTACTTCCCACTGACTTTTGGGAAACATAAGATTTTTCACAGGAATCACTGAAGGGCAAGGGGATAATTCACACATGGAAAACAGTATGGCTTTGCTTTCCAAATAAACGGAATGATTTATTAGAAGAAGTGCGAATAATGCAGTACAGTAAGTCTTGGGGCTGAATCCTGTTTCCTGCGAAATGATCTATGAAAAGGGGAAACCTGCGTCTTCATTCGGTGCATAGACATGCAGACTATTGCTCAAGGGCTTGCTAATAGGAGCCAGAGCACCCTGAGAGGAGCCAGAGCAGCTTTCAAAGAGAGGAGCTCCACAGCATGAATAAAGTGGCTTTGCCCCATCCTTCCTCCTCTTTCACCACTTGCAAACCCCCTCCCAGGACTGAAGGCAGCAAATGGGTAAAGTTGTTCAGAGACGTGTCTGCTAACCTGCCTTCCCCAGTGCCTTGCAGAAATCAGGCTCTTTCGGACCACAAAAAGGAAGACGTGATTCAACCCTTTTTAACGACATTTTCGTGATGACTTTATCAAGAAGCAATGCATTCCTATTGTAATAGTTATATTTTAGGCCAAAAATAGGGCCAGGAACAGCCATTCGCGATGCAGCACAGCTAAACAGAGCAGACGTTTGAAAGAGTGAGAAACAGAAAAGATAAGACATGCTTAGATCCAAAGTCCTGGTCCTGGAACTCTGCTGCTTAAAAGCACTAACTCTCAGTCACGAAATACAGTTTATTACTTATGTTCTCACATAGGAGAAGGGCTATGTAAATTACTATTGAGTCATGACAAATACAAAAATGCTAGCAATTAAAGACTTGCTTTTGAGATCTAGACCACTTCTTGTCCACAACTTTCTAGCTGAAAGTATGGGATTTTAGAACAAATGAGCTATTTAGTTCTAAGTTTTCTGAAATGAAGCATTTTGATTTTTCAATGTCATATAGCATTCTGTTTAGAAATTTACTATACTTTTATTAAAAACATGTTTTTCATTAAAAAAACACTAAGAATGCAAGATTTCATTTCAAATTGATTTGCCAATTTTTCACCTTTTTGATCTTACCTCCCACCCCCAAACCTAAAATATTTGCTTGGGGGTAACCTAAAATGATCCTCTTTCTTTCGTTGATTTTTCACTTTGGGCAGTGAACCAAAAAATCAGTTAAATGCATAACTACTATTAATATCTTTCTAACTTACTTAATGGAAAACATTCAAAGGCCTCCTGGAACATCATCCAAGTGTTTTAACTTTTTCCACCCTTAGAAAAATATGTGAAAATAACTTCTGGCTGGTATGTCCAGGTTGTGCTCAGATATTTAGTATACTTGTGAAAGCAAAACTATCCTATTTTTATACATATAGCATAGTTTTAAAGCAGACGGATTTTGAACACTTTAATAATTCACAGAATCATCCAGCTTATGTCCTGAAACCAGACCAGTTTGTCTGTGTGCATAAACATGCCAGATGACATACAGGCAGGTGACAAATATGTGGAGAATATAGATGCTCACCTACACAGCACTGAGGGAAAGGTTAACCTCATACCGCTCAAATTTATAATTGCTACAGAAAGTCACAAAGTGAAAAAGGGCTTTTGATGCAAGTTTTTTACATGTATGTTCTTGCATGTATTATTAAATCCTTTTATGGTGGTGATTAAAGCCTTCCATGGAGGATTTTGATAAGCCTACATTTCCTAAAGTCTGTAATTAAATGTGATGAGTGCTATTAAATCATATTTGTTAACTCATTTTCCAAACTTGTCCCACATTCTGATGCTGTTCCAGGACCGGTACCTTCTCTGAATCTAAAGTACTTCCTGCTTGGCAGAAATTACCGAAAGACACGTGACGAAAGGAAGTAGCAAATAACAATTATTTCTCACCCAGCTCCACATCTTGATCGTCCGTGAGCACGAGGATGATGTTTGGCCGGATGTTTTTTCGCTCCTGCGGCACACGTCCTCGGAACCTCGGGGACTTGAGGGTGGAACAGTGACTCGTTAGCAGTTCGGCACCGAGCACTGCCAAGATGAATGCAAACCAAGAAGACTTCATAGTAATTCAGGTCTTTCAGTGAAAAAGGCTGGTCCAGAAGTGCCCGAGCTCTAGTTTTCAAGACCTGTAACGCGGAAAAGAAATTCTGTTCAGGCAATAAATAAACTTCCAGTCACACAGCGAAAGGATGACACTTAGGGAAGTCAAGCCTGACACATACCATTTAACATGATTATAAGCCATACTGTTGAATAAGAGCTTTATTCTGTCATTTTCTAAGAATAAACTCGGTCATTCTGCAACTACGCTCTCTCAAATAATTTTTGCTTGAAGTCATGCCGCTGCCTGCATTTTGTATAGGCATGACTCCCGGTATACTCCTCACAGCGCTCCTTCTCCTACACCCCACGCTTCTTTTTATGCAGCCTGTTCCTTACAGTCAGTACCTGGGCGCAGGAAAAAATTGCCGGGGTGCAGCCGTGTTCAGAACATCTGTAGGAGGAGCCCTGTGAGAAGGAGAAAGCAGAAGGCTTGTCAGTCAAAGACCTCAGTTCAAAGTCTCCAGAACTGTTTGTTGCAGCTTCTTTTCTCTGTCCTGGAAGAAAAGAGTGGAAAACATTTGCATTTCCCCCAGCTCCCCTACTTAATTTAATACCATACCCAGGCAGTGGTTAGATGGCACCTTGGCTGCAAGAGATAAAGGACATATATATCACGTCGTCAAACGCAGGTGCTTTTCCAACATTTATAGATAGCCTGAGATTCTGAGAATAAGAGTGAATTCTTGGCACCTGGCGAGCAATAAAGCTATTTTAGGTCAACTCACCTGTGCGACCGACTAAACCCTCAGCCAAGCCGAGGGGACAGCATGGCTGTCATTCGCAATCTGCACCAGATCACGACGGGAAAAGTCATCTTCCCACCGACGAGAAAGCTGGTATTAAGTGACAGCCCAGGTGATCTTACCCGGCATTGTGAGAGAGCGGAACTGTCCCTCCATCAATCAACGACGGACCTGAGCAGCCTCATCCATAATGCACAGTACCTCTGGCACCCTGCACGTCCTCGATGCTCCTCCGCTCCCAGCCTCGGCTCGGTAGGTTCTCAGAACCCCCTCTCCCTGCCTGTCACTCACACACAGCCCTGCTTTTGTAAGACCTGATGCAAGCACAGAGGCTTGGCTCTGCTGCAGCAGATTTTTAAACCTGCGGCTGAGAAATGACGGATTGGTCCGGGGAGGAACGGGTGGCCACTTACACTTTAACATTTTTTTATTGGTGTTACCGACCAGAGCTCTGCGAAACCGTCCTGTTACACAAGGGAAGGGAGGGGATATCTGGGGGCAAAAAGGAAAGGGGTGGGAAAGAAACCTCTCCCTCCAGGGTATTGACCTGCCACACGCATTCCTTCTGGTTTTATTTTGGGACTATGGTTAAAGCGCGGTGACATCGGTCAACAAATAAAACCCCACAAAACCACCCAAGCCCAAGAACATTCAAGAGGTCTGCCCAAGGGGGAAGCCTGCGTGGGGACTGGGGTGCACGTAGACCCCAGTGTGTAATTAGCCCGGGGCATAATTCACGGGGAGATCTGTGCACTCACACCTGAGACTTCATATTCAGACGCGCGACGTGAGCTACAAACAGATTAATAAGCAGAAATAATTTAATGAGAGCAACACAGAAGAGAAAAAGGGGCCCCATCACTCACCTAAAAATGCATTAATAGGAAGGTGCTCTAAATTTCAGAGGAAGAAGCCACAGGAGAGGGAGGGGATGGGACTCGGTGCTGGACTGCTAGAAAAAGGATCGTGTTCTTGTTTTCACATACACCTTTTATTTTAAGCTTCGCAAGCTAAACAGTTTCATGCTCCTCGCTCTGGCAGGCTGTAATTACACCAGAAGAGTGTGAACGTCTTTAAAAGGAAAATCCAAGTGTCTGTTGCAGAGAAATCTTGTCTTTCATTGTCTCTGCACCAACAAACAGTCCAGCCTCCGCCTAACATTAGAGCACTGCAAAGCCAATCCAGGGGGCTGCCACGGAACGTCAAACGCCATTTCGGTGATTACACAACATTCAGATAAGTAGACTGGAAGTCTGTAATTAGCCTGGACTGACTTTTAAAAATACTTTCATTTCCATGTATTTGTTCTAAGTCGCATAAAAGCTGGCAAAAGCCCTGAAGACACCAAGGTTACCAGAGAAGTCAGCCTTCTTCTGACAGACACCAGACACCACGTGCTCTTGGTGCAAAAGTAGAAAAATACAATTTCTCTAAATGTCTGATCTTTAAATAGCGAAACTTTGACTCACCTCACAAAGCACGAGAGGCTCCGTGAAGTGAGACTCAATGTTTAGTTTCTTACCTCAGTTGTACCATACAGCAAACTTTTTTTCAGATAATGTTGACCCAGAAAGTGCAGTCATCCTGACTGCGCTGAGCAAACATTGGCACCAACGTGTTTGAATAAACCCCCACAGTACGAAACTACAAGCTCCTGACAATTACACCTCAGTGCTAATAAAATTTACACTACTCCAAACGAACATTAACAAGTATTATTCATTTCACCCTCTTTGGGCTGTATTTGTTAGTTTTTAAACACACTTTTGTTTTAGAAATTTAGGGCAGTCTTGTCTAGGAAAAACAGCATGAAAGGTTTCCTTTCCAACTCTAATTTTTTTCCCCTTGATTGATAAAAGAAAATATCAGGACTGAGTTACACATAAAAATTAATTATCCAAGTTTCACTGAATGGTTCTTGCACAAGAGGACAGTAATGCCACCTTTTGTTGCTCATAACTATTTCAGCTTTGCATATGACAAATCTTTATTAGAAGGTGATCTTTGACAGCTCGTCCTTTTACAGCCTGTTTCCCAGCCCTAGAAGGAAATGAAGTAAAAAAACCTGTCAAAATACAGGCTTGATAGGGAAGACAAGGCTGAAATGTTTGTGTTGGATACTGTCTGATAGTCTACAAGTGCCCCTACAGACACTATAATTTGTCTTGAGAAATAGACCTTTTCAAATTCACATGGGGAAGTTAATTTAAATTCTTTTGTACGGTGTTCAGAATTTAAGATGGTACTATAAAATGTTTTTCACTTGCCAAGTAAACAAGTGCTGATGATAACTTCTATATATGCTATTTGGAAAAATTAAATTATATTTTTCCTATAGAACATACCTACAACAATTGAAAAGTAGTCAGTAAATAAATGAAACGAGAGTAAATCTGAAGAAACTATTTTTCCTCATCTGGATTTACTTTTTTCTTTCAGTCATTCTTTTTTTTTTTTTTTAAAGGGGCACAAAATCATAGTTTGTACGCATGTTTCATGGGATAAAATATGAAAGCTTAGATCATTACGTGGTTCTATGCTGCTAGTATTTTAAGAGGCAGTTCAAGGATTCGTTGGCATGGAGAATTAATTACCCGTGAAACCTGAATTACATTGGCAGGGCACTGCAAAGAAGGACAACAGTGCCACTTCGTGTGATGTGGCATAAAAAAATGGAGGACTTTATTTCTAGGTCTCTTAAGAGAATACCTTTCAGTCACTAGGAAGAAAAGTAAAATAGTATCTTTTGAAACTATTCATAGATTTTATATTCTTTTTGGCCAAGAAGCATTAAAGATTTTTCAGTGCATTGGCTGAAAGTGCTTAATTTGGAACACAACAAAGTACAGCCAGTTTTCAAAAAAAGAGTGTTTTCCCTTTGAAAATATACTTTGTTTTCATGTCCACATATTTTATGTTCACTTAAAGTGCCTTTTTGTATTTGGCCAATAAAAATGTGTCCAGAATCACACACTCAGGGCACTGAATATCCACAAGTGTACTCCATTACAAGCTTTAAAGATGTATGGAGTCCTTCATATTTAATATTCTACAAATGTGTCTTTCACTTATCCTTGCACAGGGAATCTGGTTTACATGTACAGATTTCTTTCTTGTTTGTAAATCCGAAATCAAATGCGGGGATAATGAGTAAGGATACTGGACGTATGTCCACCCTCAGTATCATGGGCCATGCAACGCCCCATATCAGTAATTCACAACGAACTGGTACCAAAGGGCAGACAGCTTTGTCTTCTCTGCACCACAGCATTGGTATTTTCTTTTGAGCATGAACACTGAGGACATCACATTATCCAAAGTTATAGGTTAAGGCCCACTGTTCTACTGGCCTTTCCTTAGAAACAAAAATGGATCATCTCTGGCAAATAAAGGAAACATCAGTAATAATAATAGTAATAACTTGGACTGTGACTGTGGAGCTTCAGAACCAGAATTCTGTTTTTTGTTCCCCTGATATCAGCAATAAATGTGCCCAGTGAATTGAGAATATAAGGTACCACAGGGATCCTAATTCAAGAAACTCCTAATGCAGAAGCAATTTTGTGGTTAAGTGTTTTGTTCCTCATTACTGTTCAGTATCCTACTGATTATTTCTCTGTACTTAGATTTGCCTGCCTCCAAAAATTGACATAGTTGTATATAATTAAGATATAGTCTACAAATGAACATTTTGCTACTTAGGGCATTTTTGAGATTTGCTGACAAGTGCTAGGAACTTGCACAAAAATATAGCAAAAGCAGGGAAAAGAAGCAGAAGGCCTTGTCATTACAAGTGATAAGTTGCCTCATTTCCTTTATGCAAAAGACCATCTTGGATAATTTCTTCTTACAGGTTTCTCTAATAAATAAACGGATAAAGTCTCCCAAACAAACAAAAACCTCAGATAACGATCACCACAAGACAACAAGCTTTTCTTCCTCGCCCCAAGCAGAGGAGCATTGTCTCCCCGAGCATTTTACCTATGACCTGCTGACTTGACAGCTTTAGCTTTGATGAACGTTTTTCATGGGAATATGACCCCGGTGTGCTCTGTTCCTTTAAAATCAGACTCCCCATAAAAAAAGGAAAAAGGCAAATAACAAGAGGAAGAATTCTCATCATTCATAAAAAGCAGAGTAGAGATTCTGCTGTTGCCAATATCCAATATGCTGTTGTAATATCCAACATGACCTTGCTGGTCAGTCACATTGGAGGGCACCTGGTCAGCATCATTTCAAAAACCTGCCAGTCTGCCTGTAGGGCCAGAAATCCCTGTCACTGGCGTCATCATAACCGGAGGTGTCTTCACCCACCAGTGTCCCTACAAAGGCCAGACTCAGTGGTTTACACCTACCATTTTCAGTCCTTCACTTTAAAGTGAAATGGGTCCATTGAGCAAAGCTGCTGTGCTCTCAAAGGTTTTGCATACATGGAAACTCCAAGGTGAAAGGGATTTTTTCAGCCACACACACAGCTTCTGTGAATCTTTGATGTTTATGTCAAAGCATGGATGGACCTCTCATAGTCTCACATTGTCTGAATCATAGCAGGTGTGCGGTTAAAGACCAAACAAAATTAATAATTAATGAGATTAGTAGTTGCATGAAGATTGCGCAGCCAGATTGAAATTACGTAATAAAAGGTCAAGGAGGCGAGATGTTCTTCTTCACCAAAGGAACCTAGCAGTTCAGAAGTCTTAGATCTCTCTTTAAATCATATTGCCTTGACGACTAGAAGTTTGTAACACTCTACAACAACAATAACAACTCTCAATTTCACTAATACAGTGAAGCACTTAAGTGGAAAAAGCTGTTGACAGATGACTGTTTTAAGTGTAGTAATGTTAATGCTCTTCTCACATCTTACACTTCTATCCTGTATTTAAAAGGCAAACACTGCAATCTTAGACTGCCAGGCACGACCGCGTAAATCTGTGGGGTCAGCTTCCTGTGGGAATATTGAGCCTGCAGCCATGGGAAACACATTTACAGTACAGCAGAAGTCAGGAAAAAGCAAGACCTACCATCTCTTCTTAAAGGTTAATCCCCTAATCTTAGCTGTAAAGTATAGGATTTACGGTGAACACAAAGAATGTAGTTCCTATCTGGGTCTAATCTAATCATTATCTATTGGATTTCCAACACACTTCACGAATCAATCAGTTATCTTCTCACCTTCCAAATGTAATCTGTGTATTATAATGATGTATCATCAGTGCCTCAGGCCAGATTAATTTAAAGCAACTATAATTTAAAGTAATTGCAGGCAGGGAGATCATAACCTTATATTACATTTTTACATTGTAATTTTGCAAACAGTTACAGACAGGAAAGGAAAAAACCTGCAGTGACTTGAAAGTATAATGCCCACTTGCTAACTCGCTTTTATAACTTTGCCCAGGTTAAGGGCTATTCTTAGTAGCTAAAAGTTTCCAACACTTCACATGTCAGAGTAAAACAACAAACTCCAATAACATTTTAAAAGTACATAACTGCAGAAGAAGTTATCTGTCTTGGAGGAAAAGAAAACATGTCTTTGATTTTAATGCTGTTAATACAGTTGAACAAAATATTAAAGAAAATTTAAAATACTATTTTTATATTAACTTTAAATCTGTGGCAGTTTTAAAAGAAAATTCCTGTGTCTTTTTCAGTAAGAGTGCCTGCTGCTAAGTTACAAACTTCTAATAATATACAGTTACTTAAATTTATTTCTCACCATCTGATTTACTTTGTTGTAGAATTTCATATTTCAACACAGCCAAGAAGTGCACTTGTCATACAAAAGAGCCTGGTATAATTGAGCCAGATGACGTGCCCCACAAGTAAAATCAGCCATTCATGAAAGCTGGTCACCAGAGGCCATTTCAAACAATGCACATTTCAAAGTAATCTAAAGTAATCCCTTTTCTCTACTGATTTGGTTTCCAGGCAGTCTTAAGCACATGTGTGCAGCAAACAGGAGGCTTATTAAAACCTGATGTTATATTGGAAGTTATAATGCCATTGCCGTGTGATTGAATCCCGTGTCTGTAGTCTTCAAAGAGAGGGGAAAAAAAATCAATTAAATTTATATGCTTATTAAACATGAGTGTCATGATACGTGCAGTTTATTAGCACTTGCTAAATAATTAAGACTGAGAAAGATAATTAGATGCGCACTGGGCTCCAAAAAACCTTCTGATATCAGGTTTTTTTAATCTTTAAAGAAAGTGGTTTTACAGCTACCAGGTAATAAACCTGCTAAAAGACTCGCAGTATTTTTCAAATATAAAGAGTAAACTCTGTGTATGAAGGAATTCCAGGTAATTTTAAAGTTCCATTTTAAAGCCACATATATTTGCTCTATCCCTGCTCACTTCAGCAGTGTGGGTCGTTATGAGAACATACCGTACGATAACACACGGACGGTTCAGTGATGCAGTGAGTAGGCTCGAGTTGGGAGATCATATCACAGAGGCGAACAACAGCGACACAGTTTGAACATTTCTTTAAGTTCCTATTTCAGTCCACTGGCTTTAGAAACCATGCGAGAGCACAGTTTTTCACATCTCCTTTAGATAGAGAACCCTTTCAATTTAAAAAGCTTCCTTCCTAGGTACATTTACTTCCCCTCGAAGGTCTGCAACTCTCTTTGAAAGAGGGATTTTTGGTTTTGTTTTTTTTTTTTTTTTTTTAATTTGGTAAGTAGTTCGTTTTCCTAAGTAATGGACGTGATTAGCTTGAATGTGAATACAGCATCTTTAGCACAGAATATCTATGGATCTACAAACATAGAAGACAGAGAACATGCCCATTTATGATGATGTGCCCATGGTAATGTACACACCTACACTGTTGCAGGGAGAGGTTAAGGTAGGTTGTGTCATCCTGTGGATGGGCTGTCTTGCACGGAAGCTGAGCCCGGTGTACAGCTCTTTGGGTTGCTTTCATTGCTGACCCCACAGGGGAAGCAGCAGGAGCTCATGGTGATCAGAGTAGTCCAGATAAGGGCTGGAGCATGAGGACTTGGCAGTGTGAATCTATACAGGTGTATGTATCTAATCAGCTGGAGCACCCATACTCCTAGAAGAGGCTCTGAGATGTGCTGTTAGGTATAACACAGAAGGATTGACTACTCATAGAATGGTTTGGGTTGGAAGGGACCTTACAGACCATCCAGTTCCAACCCCCCTGTCACGGGCAGGGACACCTCCCACGAGACCAGGTTGCTCCAAGCCCCATCCAGCCTGGCCTTGAACCCTTCCAGGGATGGGGCAGCCACAGCTTCTCTGGGCAACCTCTTCCAGTGAACCACCACAGGAATTTAGATAGGTGCCATCCCCTGGCTTACCAGGAGAGTCAGGTGGTTCCTCGAAGTACTTTTGAAAAACTTATTCTTTTATACTGCAGAACAGAAAGTGAATTTATTATAGCAACAGTACTGTGTTTAATACACAGTAAGCGTGCTCGTGTGCATATACATCCATACAGACTGCGTGTGGTGTCTGGTGACTTTCACCTTCAGGTCTGGAGATCAAGCCTAATAATTTCTTTTTTTTTCTTAAAGTAGTCCCATTGTATTTAAATGAGTTTTCCTCTCAATATATTCAAACTGAATTTAACAGGACTACAAAAATAGACTCAGATGGATCAGGTCTTGAGTACCATTTTTTTAAGCAAGATCTTCCTTATGAGGTTGCTTCTTTTTTGTCAAACAGCTTTTCCAGTCCTGGCACAGTATAAATTTTACCTTCACTGATATACAAGTAAAAGCTCCTTGACAGACCGAGAAATGTCGTTTTAAACAAGTTCCTCCCTGACAAACCTGTACTATAGACAAACCAGTCTACTAATAATAGTAAACAGGCAGTCAGACCAAACAAAACAATCTGTTACAAAAACCAGATGCTTCATATTCTTTTCCACAAAGACTAGTCATCAAGGAAGTTGCACTGACTTGAGGCAGTGCTGAGACACACATCAGCCCTGCTGTCTATTTTACTTTCCATCACCTTTGTAATCAGGAGGCCCCCAGTGCCCCCTAAGCTGCATTAACGGGGGTGGCACAAGGTACAGCCCCAGCCCAGGAATGTGTGAAACTCTTGTCTCCTATCACAGTAATCACAGAATCATAGAATGGTTTGGGTTGGAAGGGACCTTAAAGATCATTGAGTTCCAACCCCCTGCCCTGGGCAGGGACACCTCCCACCAGACCAGGTTGCTCAAAGCCCCATCCAGCCTGGCCTTTAACACCTCCAGGGGTAGGGCAGCCACAGCTTCTCTGGGCAAACTCACAGGAAAGAATTTCTTCCTAAAATTTAATCTAAATCTCGCCTCTTTCAGTTTACAACTGTTACCCCTTGTCTTATTACTCCAATCCCTGATCCAGAGTCCCTCCCCATCTCTCCTGTAGCCTACCTTCAGGTATTGGAAAGGGCTCTAAGGTCTCCCTGGAGCCTTCTCTTCTCCAGGCTGAACACCTTCAACTCTCTCAGCCTGTCCTCATAGCAGAGATGCTCCAGTCCCCTGAGCACCTTCATGGCCTCCTCTAGACCCATTCTAACAGGTCTAATTGTCTCATAGTCCCCACTCAAGCATACACCTTTATAGGCTTGGGGAGGATTCACAAAGTGACCTGCTGCTAGCTCATCAGAAAGTCATCTCCACCTGGCCACATCCTACCAGATGAAAAAAGTTTTGCAGACGAATGGCAGCAAATTGGAGCAAGGAATACAACTGGTGGATGTTCCTGCCAAATCAGGTATTCAGGTCCTCACTTGGACTCTAATACACATGTTCTGCTGTGGAAAATAAATCCTAGAATCATGGAATGGTTTGGGTTGGAAGGGACCTTAAAGATCATCGAGTTCCAACCCCCCTGCCCTGGGCAGGGACACCTCCCCCTAGACCAGCCAAAAAGCGCGGAGAACCTGGGTACTAAATTTCATCTGAAAATTAGTATTCCTATTGAAAAAGCCTCAAATTAGAGCACATTTCCCAGTTTAAGGACAGAATATACCATATAGAGCTTATCTGTCCAAGGAATGCCAATTCTCTCAGCCAGACTTCTGGAAATCTGTTCTCAAAGAGCTGTTTGAAAATAATCTTCGGTCTGAGATCTAAGAGACTCAGGAACGACTTGTTGAAATTATTCTCTGAATATTTTTATCTCAGAAAACATTTTGAAAGGGTAGCACACATAAATGCGCCGTCATTTTCCATCTGAAAATGCCTGCGGAAAGACTTTCTTCATCTTTCAAGTGCACACACAGGTACTTTCAATTTCACAGTCCTGGCTTCTGTAGATGAGAGAGCAGTTTTAAAGCATGGAAGATGGGGCTGAATGCACTCAAGCACACATATTTTTGATTCCAATGCACTTCTTAATAAGCAAAGTTCCTATTTAGCAATGAAGAGACATGATTTTACATCATCTTTATAAATTATATATATATATCACGTATCTTTACAGACAGTTAATTGTAACCCTGCTGATGAGCCAAGACTGTACAAAGATGCCTGACACAGCACACGCTGATTTATTTTCTCTAGCGGTGATGGAGCAGGCAGTCAATGTTATGTCCCAGCACCTGACTGTGCATTATGCACATCGAGGGAGGAGAGGAATGGAAATTGATAATCATTATAGAAGCTTCTGAATAAAACAGAATGGATTGGGAATGGGAAGGACCAGGATGTATCAGAAATCACTTCCAAATAATGAAGATAAAGAAAAGCAGAGGACAGAACTGTAGTGTTTTTCTTCATTTTGTGTAGGAAGGAGTTTGAATGGCATCCCAGTTTAGTGATTATTGTGGGGAAACCATCAATGTTTGCTTTACTGGATGTTTTTTTCCTAAATGTAGATGAGATGTTCTTATATGAAAGGTGTCTCATAAACTGCGTCAATGACCCAATTCAGGAATGCTTAGACCAACATATAGAGAATCCACTTCTTTGTCCTCAGCAGGCTCAGCTGTGAGGTCAGACCAGGCTGCTCAGGGCTTTACCAAGTCAGGCCTTGAAAACCCCCAAGGATGGACACTACCCAAATGCTCTGGGGCCCTGTCCCACGGCCTGGCCATCCTGAGGGTGAAATTTGTTTTTCCTTATATCCAGTCTGAAACTCTTTTGTCTTTGAAAGGCTGAGGGACTTGGGTCTTTTTAGTCTGGAGAAGACTGAGGGGGACTTAAAGGGTGGGTGTCAAGAGGATGGAGCCAGTCTTTTTTCAGCAGTGCCCAGTGACAGGACAAGAGGGAACGGGCACAAACTGGAACATGGGAAGTTCTACCTAAACATGAGGAGGAACTCCTTTCTTGTGAGGGTGGCAGAGCCCTGGCAGAGGCNACTGGGGGGCTGCTGTTAGATCCCCCCAAAGCTGTCTCTGCTCCATGCTAAACAAGCAGTTCCCACTATCTCTTCACACAGGGCAAGGGCTCCAACCTCAACCATCTTGATGGCCTCTGCTGAAATCACCCCAGTTTATTGATGTTCTTCTTGTACTGGGGACCCAGAGCTGTTAGATGCTAACAAATGCTGAGTCGAATGCATTTTAATATTTGTTTAAAGAGATATTGCTGTAGTTTAAAGAGGGAGAAGTGAGCTGGCCTAAGTGAAACAAAAATTTCACACAGTATTTCACTTGTGAAATGAATGAATCAGTGAAGACTTTCAAATAGTTGGATTGACTGATTTTTCTACTTCTGATTATTTCTGAACTTTTCTCAGGACCAGAAATTAGTAGTGCCATTAAAAAAGCTGGTTTTGCTATACTTACGGGCTGACCAAAGTCCTTTGAACTGGGGAGAATTCTTTCAATTGTTTCAGTGGTCCTTGGTTGAGCAGAAATGACAACTGATTTAGACATCATTTTGGTTTTGTTTTTTTTTTTTTAATAGTAAAATAGAGTGATTAAATCAGTCAGAATTTGTAAAAAAGTGTAACTTTATATATGAGGAAAGAGAGATTTGAAATCCGCTCTGTCCCAGGCCCCATGTAAACGTAAAGAGCACAGCTGGAATGAAACAAATGATCTGACTGGTTTCTGATGAGCTGGGTGGTGTAAACGTTTCACACTAACCACACTGCACACTCATAATATAGGAGCTAATTCATCTGCCATGAATACATTCCTGTGTATGTTGTCCTTTAAAATAAACAAGCAAAAATGAGTAATTTATCAGGAGTTAAACGAATATTTTTCCAGAGGGACCCTTTCTGTCCCATATGGCTGATTTTAAAGCCTAAATGCAGGCAGCTTAAAAGCTACATCCTCTGTCTCATGTGAAACTGTTTCTATGTGAAACAGTTATTGCTTTAAAATATGGAATTTCAAATTTTTAGTGCTGTCAACAAGTTCCAATTGTTCCTGAAAATATCATTCAGGCTGCTCATTAGTTTCTTAGAAAACTGCAAAACTAAACACAGGGCTGCAGACAGTGAATAATAGTAATAATAATTTTCCAAAGCCTCTACTTACAGTGCCATTGCATTTGCAAAATGTGTTTATTTCTAGATTTAATTTAAGAAATTTTAATAGAAAGTTTATAGCCACAATAAAGCAGTTTTATAGGAAAAGTTTCCTGGAAAAAAAAGGCTAATCATTACCAGACTTGCATGTACTAAATTTTACAAATCCTTTTAATTTATTAATGTCTTAAATTCTATAAAAACCCATATTATTCTTGAAGATATCACTATCATCTATTAACATCACAATGATTAATGTATTTCCCAGAGTTTTTCTACAGTAGGAATGAAGCTATTAATTTACATTTGTACCAGTAGAATCTTCCCCATAGTAAGGGTTACTCGTGTAGGCAGCTCTGATTGTAAGCTCTAAGTAATAGATACTGTGAGACTGAGGGTCACAGGTTTCTCAGACTAACACAGCCTCCAGATATCTGGCCTCCAAAATTAGAGGTGCCTTCTGTGGCTTACAGTGAAGAGCAGACAATGCCTCTTGCACAGATGATTCAGAAAAAATCTACAAGAATATCATGGCATAATCCCCCCTGTTGTCTGCCCAACCATTTTCCTTTGCGACAGAAGAATTCAACAATGAACACAAATACAGAAAAAGCTTCCAGGCTGAAAATGCTCTGTTATTTGTGTGTAGTGTCCTGATACATAACTGGAAACTGTAACTTGCAGCTAAAGAAGAGCATGAACACTGTTTGGAAAAACCACTTGCTGTTCTTTTTTTTTTCCATTTTGATGAAAGCTCCTAGAAACTTACCTATTTTCTAGCTGGTAAAGTACCTTTAGATTATAGACATGTTAAAATTTGGACAAAAATATACCAAACACTTCAGGGTATAAGAAGAGAGAAAGGATCTGAAATGAAAAATGTATTATGCCGAAGTATCATTTGGCACCGGATTATGTTTCCATTATCTCCTGCATTTGAAACCCCATTGACCCCTGGTCAGAGGCATTTATCTTAACATTGCACCTATTTGTAAGACTCTTCCACATTTCTTTGCATGATTTTCTCTCCTAAAACTAGGCCTTTATTGAGTTACACATCCAGGTTTTCACAGAATAGAGCTGGGAAAGAGATACAGTGAAATGTCTGAGGTTGGCATGTGATCCCTATGTTCACTAATGTAATTTTTACGTATCTGCAAAAAAAATTCTCCTCTGTTTGAAATAACACCTATAATCACATTTTCAGGGCACAGGAGCATCCCCAGCCCCAGGCACTGGGCATCTCCCTGGAGATGGGGACATGGCCATGACATGTGTGGCCAGCAACGGCAGCAGTTGTAAGTGATTGAAAAAGTTTGATTCTCATCCAGAAGAATGAGAATCAAACCGCGTGAGATAAAACTGCAGGAAAAGTTGCCCTAAAAGTTGCAATGGACAAGTACATTTCACCAGGAAATTGTTCCGGATAAATCCACAGAATCAGCTGTTCTCTGGGGAAGGGTGTAAACAACAACAACCAAACAAAAATTGCGATGTGGGAGAGGGGAGCATGTCACAAACCACCGCCTTTACTAGTATGTTAAAGTGGTGTCTATTTATTATACATTATCCTATCAGCTACGGCTTAATACTCAGTTCAGCAGTTTATACAAAATATATATCAACTGCTAACAGTCAAATGATTCAGGTTTTAGCTTACAGGTGAGGACACAGTAGGAAGGCAATTTTGGGAAGCAAATAACCGTAACCAACTAGCAAAGACCCTTTGCTAATACATTTTCTTTTTAGCGTGAAATTGCTTAAAACCAAGGCAGCTGATTGACTGGTGCGAATCATATACGTCTCCTAGACAGTGTGATGAATGTCACAAGTTAGCATCTAATACCTGCCCAAGGCTTATGGCTGAAAAACTACTCCTCATGCCATATGTTATGGAAATATCCTGTTAAATAGGCCTTTCGGTCAATTTTTTAACGTGTCATTCTCTGTTTGTAAACTGTATGTTGAATATAACACTTTCAGTATTTTTGAGTGTTTTCTTACATAATGTCTTTCATCTAAGTTCCTTGATTCACCGTACAAAGAATTAGCTAATTGTTTATCACTGGTATCAGTGAAACAGCATTGAAACTAAAACAGAGGTGGATCAGCCCAACTACTGTAAGTCCAGGCTAAGCTTTCTGCTTACTCCCAGACCTGAGGCTCAGACAGAAAACCTTAACGTTTCAATCCAAAAATAAATTTCAGTACAATTTCATGTTGTGGAAAGAAAAACAAAAAACACTGGAAGGCTTTTGTTTTCACCGCAGTGTGAAACGAAAAGATCTGCCTCCTTGAAAGCTAAACTGTCATCCTCTGGCCAGCTCTACCTTTAATGAAAGACATAGCGCAGATCATACTTCCCTACGATATTAAATGACAACAGTTGTTAAGTACAAGGGCTCCCTTAAAACCTGATGATATTTCTACTGAGGACGTTGTGCCAGAATGGCTTTCCAAAACTAACAGCATTCTGTAATTTGTTATGGATGATGACATACCAAGCTAGACTGGAGCATGAGTTTGGATCCTTAATGATCATCCAGGTAAACCTCCTTGAAGATTTACTGTTGACTTGTTTCCATTCATCAGCCTTGCATTTGAGCTAAGACTGTCTCACACTTAATTCGTCTCTTTACTTGTAAACTGATCACACACTATTCAGAAATTATTGAGAAACGATAAGTTGACAATGCCATATTTGGGTCAAAGTTCAAAGTAAAGGCATGGTTTCACTTACTGCTCTGTACCGTAGGAATATAAACCAGTCTGTATTTCTTCAGTAATGTATGGTGTGTTTACCTTAGGAGTTAAGTAAGGGAAGTGATTTACTGATATTTACTTATTTATTAATACAAAATTTTCAGACTGGTTCATTTTACAGTTATTATCTGTCTTATGCCACATATATATGCCATATATAAATATGCAACTGCCAGACATTCTACATTTAAATGCTCCTCAACACTATGCCTTTTCTCTTTTTGAAGACAGAGGTCATTTAAACTGCATAATCTACATGGCATTCAGACTTTGGTAACGACAGTATCAGTGGGGACTAAAATATGACATGTTACTTGCTGCCATGCCATGGACTATCACGGCAGAAGCATCCTCTGTTAACTGGACATGTTGTTATTACCCTGATACTTTGTTCACAGGCTTCTAGACAACGTGCTGTCACAGGAAAGACGTCCTCACAACATGCTCGTGCCTCAAGGGACAGCCCTTGCCGGCATTTGAAGAGTAGTCACCATCTATGGACGGTGACAGAGACACAGGTAAGGTGTTATCTTGGATCCACCATCACTGGAATTGTTTTTTGAATCTATCTAACAACACCAACTGACATCAGGACCTAATTTTTGCTCAGGCACCTTTCCCCTGCCCAAGCAGCTTGAAAGAAGCTTAAAATGAAGGTCAGCATAGAGGCAAGATTCCTTACCCGAAAGCCATATTGCAGATGGGAGGAAGCAGGAGTTACTATTCTAGTGAAAATATTTGTTAAGCATCATTTTCCCAAGTCTTTTCTGTGAATAAAGATATATATATATTATATTAAATATATATATTTATATATAATAAAACCCTTATACAGGGCTATGAAGATGATGAGAGGACTAGAACATCTCTCTGATGAGGAAAGGCTGAGGGACTTGGGTCTTTTTAGTCTGGAGAAGAGAAGACTGAAGGGGGATCTGATCAAGGGCTATAAATACTGAAAGGGTGGGTGTCAGGAGGATGGGGCAACTTTTTTTCAGTGGTGCCCAGTGACAGGACAAGAGGGAACGGGCACAAACTGGAACAGAGGAAGTTCCATCTAAACATGAGGAGGAACTTCTTTCCTGTGAGGGTGGCAGAGCCCTGGAAGAGGCTGCCCAGAGAGGTGGTGGAGTCTCCTTCTCTGGAGACATTCCAAACCCACCTGGACACATTCTTGTGCGACCTGCTCTGGGTGGGCCTGCTCTGGCAGGGGGTTGGACTGGATGATCTCCAGCGGTCCCTTCCAACCCCATATCATTCTGTGACTCTGTGATTCATTCTGTTAAATGTAAAACACTGACACTTTAGTAAAAGGAAGTTTTTATGGCCTTTCAATGAAAGTTTTCTCTACTTCCACAGCCAGCTATCACTGCTGTTGTCGTTGTGCCGACCATGAAGTATCTCCCTATCACTTTGGAGAATTATTCTGTATCTTGCAATAACTAGTGGTTATGATTAACATATTATTCTTATTATAGAGCCTTCTAGGAGAGGATGTTGACAGTTGAAGATGGGATACAGCCATTAATAAGCATGCAGCCTTCTTTATTTACAAATGTTTCCTGAATTCTGCGATTTTTCACTGATTCTCAGTGATTAGGCATTCAGTGAGTATTTCCTGATTTTTCCCTTCCTCCAAGAAAATCACATAACATAAGCACATCAAAGCTCTTGGCTATAAGGAATTAGCAAGTGATCACCCTGTGGAGGGTCTCTCAGTCTATGAATACTACTAATAAGGGCAATAAGTATGAGTTTCCACAATATGTAATTGCTTACTCTTCATCTCAGCAGGTTCTTCTTTACTTAATCATCAGCAAAATAAACCATGTAAATCACAAAATAGTCCCGTTGTTTGATCATTCCCTTTCTTTGTATTAGCCCTTTGATATTTAACCTCCTGTTTCAGTCAGCTTTACAAGGATGTTTTCCAGAGAAACAGTACGCCTGATTTGATGCTATATTAATCACGCCAAGGGAACATGTATGTTGCTAGGCTGGGGGTGAGTGTATGCATACGAAAGCAGGCCCAGTCATGGCCCACAATGAGTTCCTTCTGCAACAGCCCAAGAGCCCTTCATCTTTATTGACCTAGGGAGCAGGTCAGATATGATGGCCGCTGTAACAAAGACATTTCTTGAACACAAAAATGCCTTTGCAGTTACACCAGCTAATCAGTCTGAAAAATCTCAATTCTATTTGGCTTTAAAATACTTCAAGATAACAGCACAACACGGCTGACATGCTAGAAGAAAGGCCAATGCTTAATCTTTTTCCAAGCCACGACAGACGTGCAAATTAACATCTGACTGGAGAAGGTAAGCCTTTTGGTAAACTCTAGGTATCTTTTCACCTCCTAACTAAAGCAACCGCTAGCTCCAGAAGAAAGTAACTTCATCAGGTAAATAAAACACTCGTGTCTCTATTACAAAAAGAAAGAAAAGATAGAGAGGAGAGAGAAAGAAAGAGAGAAAGAAGGAGAGAAAGAAAGAAAGAAAGAGAGAGAGAAAGAAAGAAAGAGAGAGAAAGAAAGAAAGAAAAAGAAAGAAAGAGAAAGAAAGAAAGAGAAAGGAAGAAAGAAAGAAAAGGAAAGAAAGAGAAAGAAAG
>VXAK01024480.1:72486-117727 GCA_013399435.1 Arenaria interpres
ATGATGAGGGGCCTGGAGCATCTCTCTGATGAGGAAAGGCTGAGGGACTTGGGGCTTTTTAGTCTGGAGAAGAGAAGACTGAGGGGGGATTTGATCAACACCTATAAATACTTAAAGGATGGGTGTCAAGAGAACGGGGCTGGTCTTTTTTTCAGTGGTGCCCAGGGAAAGGACAAGAGGAAATGGGCACAAATTTGAATGTAAGAAATTCTATCTAAACATGAGGAGGAACTTTACTTTGAGCGTGGCAGCGCGCTGGAATAGGCTGCCCGAAAGAAGTGGTGGAGTCTCCTTCTCTGGAGACATTCCAAACCCGCCTGGACAAGTTCTTGTACAACCTGCTCTGGGTGGATCTGCTTTGGCAGGGGGGTTGGACTAGATAATCTCCAGAGGTCACTTCCAACCCCATGTGATTCTGTGATTCTACAGCACGTTTACCAGTTATTTTCTGTGATCGAACAGATGTAGCTCAAGATCCACCTGGATTCAGACAAAGGGCAGAAACTTCCACGTGGGTCACAACAAAAGAATCATAGAATCATAGAATGGTTTGAGTTGAAAGGAACCTTAAAGATCATCCAGTTCCAACCCCCCTGCCCTGGGCAGGGACGCCTCCCACCAGACCAGGTTGCTCCAAGCCCCATCCAGCCTGGCCTTGAACCCCTCCAGGGATGGGGCAGCCACAGCTTCTCTGGGCAACCTGGGCCAGTGTCTCACCATCCTCACAGCAAAGAATTTCTTCCTGAGATCTCATCTAAATCTCCCCTCTTTCAGTTTAAAACCATTACCCCTTGGCCTGTCACCACACGTCCTGACAAGAAGGATAATATTGTCACCTTTTTCCTGACATGCGGCACCTTACCCAGCCTGACCTGAAGAATAAAACTTCTAGGGTCTCCATAATGGAAAATGAATACCCTTACACATACGTATGTGTTACATTGGAGATAAAAAACTTAGCAGTACTTAACATTTAAAACTAAATTTTATATGAAAATTTCAAAATAAGGAAAACCTAACAGAATGGATACTCTTTTCAAGAACAGAATAAGCTCTTACCCATAGAAATACACTGTAAATATGCTCAGAGATTAAGGTATGTAAGTTATGTGGCTAACATTACAGGGATCTTAGTTTCTATCCTGCTTCATAGGATGAAAAGAAGCGTTTAACTGCTTGTTTCCTGCTGTTCTTGAATGAAAATCCAATGCTTCATTAATATTTATCCCTTTTTCTTCTAACCCTACTATACATGCTCTCTTTCGGAGTTTCAGGACAACCAGCAATTATCACATCAAAGGTCACGAGTCCACCAGGGAAACTTCAATCCTTAACTGGTGGAGAATTGCTGCAGCTTTTGCAAACATCTCGGATCAGGCAAGCAAGTGTTTTCCCTCCTCCTTTCCCTCCTGTGACTCTTGTTGGTTTTATTTAATCAGCTTAGAAGACCTCCTTAGTTTTCCTGTGATGCCATACACTATCCAAGACATGAAAAAGATTTTTATACTGCTGTTATGGTTATACAGAGGGAATAAAAGAATAACGATGATTTAGCCATGCTGCACAATAGGCCCCGTCTGAAACAGACTGAAGGACTCTGCTTAAATTTCCCAAAAGGTATTTTTGTTAAGCTCCATTCTGAAGTTACCGGCAACGCTCTTGTTTACTTCAATAGTAGCAGTAGCATTAAAGAAAGATGGTGATCCATGCAAATGAAAATGACAGGGTTGTTCAAGTCACTGAACAGCAGAAATCAGGAGAACCACTGAAAAATGAAGATTCTACTCCTGCCAAGAGCAAGCATTAAAAAAAAAAAAAAGGTACTAGTCAAGCCCCCAAGATAAATGAAGAATATTGATAATGATATTTAAAAAAAATAATAAATGCTGTATTCATGTTACTTATTGTTTGGCTTCATAGCCTCTATGGTTGTGCATTTTGAAAGTTTTTTTGGCAATCCTAAGTCCTAAAGAACATTTTTTTTTTCTTCCAAATGAGAGATAAGTTTCCCTAGAATCATATGATGCCAAAAATGAGATGTCTGATAAATCAGAGTTGGCAATGCTAAAAGTGTGGCTGAGGAAGAGAGTTCTGACGACATGCAATGGGAAGGCTACCACACTCATCTGTGTTTCCAGCCTCACTGGAGAATGGATGACCAAACATCATTAATTCTAAGTATTACTTTTTTTGGCCCTTGTACCTTTGCACAATGAATTGATGTAGGCCTGTAGGATCTTGATGCTAATCAAAACATGACTTCAGTGTCACGTAGCCCGCTAGCTTGGCCAGGCTACCTCCACTAAAACAAAGTATCATTCACTGTTTAAAAAAAAAAGTCATTAAAATAAATTAACAAATTTGGCAGAACTGTCAGGGAATACTGCTCTATTTTGTCTGAAGTATCATTTCTTTCTGACTGCTATTTCTGGCTCTGATCCTTTGCACAACTCCTGTGGCCAAGTCCCATTAAATAAGTCAGTCCTACTTCATCTGTGAAGCTGTGCAGGGAATTTGCCTTCACAATACTGTAATGCAAAACCAAATAATTTTATCCAACTTACTGCTTTAATAGAATTAGTTGATTTGATTTAGTCATTTAATTCATGCTCCCCAGTGCCTCCTTTAAAGACATAGAGTACAGAGAGAAGCCCACTAGATGTTCCTGAAACAAGGTTTTCCTTTTGATAGAATCACAAGTTCAAAATTCTATGTTTCTCTTCTTTACAATAAACTAATCTGATGTCTGTAAGGGTAGGGTCTCATCTAAGAAGCCATAGAACTATATGAAGCTGAAATGTCAGTCTTTCTCCCCAGCTCTGCAGCCCTTCTTACCAAGACATAAGCTGTTATGTCCCTCCTCCATGACAGATTTCCCTCAGTATGTAACTGTTTTGGTAAGGATTCTGTTCTTGTACTAATTTTGATCTGGCAGAAGGGAAGAAAAGGGATACAGGCAGAAGGTTTGTTTCAAGACTAGGCTGGATGGGGCTTTGAGCAACCTGGTCTAGTGGGATGTGTCCCTGCCCATGGCACAGGGTTGGAATGAGATGGTCTTTAAAGTCCCTTCTAACCTGAACCATTCTGTGATTCTTCTCCCAGACAACAGAAAGACTTACTGTCTTCTTACTGTGCACTCACAAGGTTGGGAATATAGATGTCACTACCGCAGCTTTGCATCACATAATGACCTGAAGTTCCTTGGACTTCTGGATTCCTGGATCCTGTTAATTCAGGGCCTCCTATACAGTTAATTTGCCAAAGGTAAATATAATAATGTGTTTTTACCGTACTCTCATATTACTGCTCCTACCCCTTGGGTGTTCAAGAGTTCAGTGTGGTTGGCCTAGCAAGGCAAACTCAAGAATTAACTAGGAACATTTTTGTATTGAAATGGACTTTGGTAAAAAGTGACTTGAAATGTTAAACAATTGGTTTGTTCAAAGAGCTGAAGTGTCTGAACATTTGAGTTTGACTTCAGAACGTGAATATTCTCACAGCAAAACACAGCGCACTGAGGAATTTTGCCTATGGGCACGGTATGAATGAACTGAGTCATCCCCTGGAAAAGAGAGATTTCTTTGATCTTCAACTGAGCATCTAAAACACAGGAACTGGTATAGTATAGCAAACAAGCTGCCATTCGAGCAGTGAAATTTTATTATTTTGCTTTATGATTACTGCATTTGGCCACCCTGATATTATCAGCTTAATTCCCAGTTACTGCTCTGTTTTTAGCCCTGTTACAAATCAGTCAGATTTGACAAGCACAGCAGAAAGCAACCACAGAAGCAGCCAAAAGAGTTTCACTCAGGTGCACTGAAAGTCCACCCAGGTGAGCTGAAAGGAACCCCGGGGTAGGAAAGCGTTGGTAACAGAAAAAGGACAAGTCACAGGTCTGCCAGGTGAAAGCCAAGTATGCTAAACAGCCTTTAAATTAGATCTTAGTTGAAAATAACAGCAAAGACCACAAAGGCTTTTTCAAAAGCTTTCTGTTACAAAAACAGTGACACCATTCCTCTTGGATAAAACCCCACTATCGATATCAAAACCTTTGTCCCATCAATACCCAGCTACAGTACTGTAATGTGTGTGGCTATGAGTTAGAAACACACTATGGTTGTCAAGCTGCTGGGGAACACTTGGTTCTGGGGGAGTTACAGGAGAGAAATGATGCACCAAGAAACGCTGCTGTGGTTGTGATAAGCCCTGGTTTTCATCGACAAAGTAATGGTTCTGAGCATTGTGTCCAACAGATCACCTCTTCTCCTGAATTACAGTTCTGCAGTCGGGATGCTTTGAAGATAGATTAGTTTACTGGCTGGATACACTTAAAGTTTCTGGAGTTTTAGGGAAAGACATAAGCTTATGAAACAGAGAACAGGCAGTGTACTTTTGGCACAGGGACTTCTGCGATCTGGATTTTCTTTTTCCAACAGGCTGAGGAAATTAAATTGAAGAATACAGTACCTGGATAACAGCACTGGAAGGGCAGAGGTTGTACAAAATACATGTTTTTTGCACTTTAATGAATTTACAGTATGTCTATATATGAAATAAAAAAGAAATGTTCCCAAAGCTTAATGTGAAGTACAGTATTCTTACTTATTGCCCCCAGGCACTGCATATTGCAAGGCTGCCTCTTGTCTAGATACAAGGCCATGATTAACTGATGATTAATTATGTTAACTTATACTCTCATCAAATTCACTACTTTGATAAGCAATCTCTTAAATGACTTAGCTCATGTAGACAAACTGAGGCAATTATTGACATAGTTCAAATAATTCAACACTTCTAGCAGAAAGGCTCAAAGAAATACAAGCAAACTGAAGTCTTACCAAATGTCCTTAATGAAGTTTTCTCTGGGGTCACAGCAACAGATTTTTCTGGCTCCACAGAGCTTTCAGAATCTGTTCCACATGGCAGGTCTTTGGTCCTTGTTTTGATAAGAAAAGATTAAGGGACTTGCCCAGGCAAGTAGCAAGACGCGGTTGGAACTACCTGTATTTATGCGAGTTCCCAATGCATCTAACAGACAATACCAACAGTAGTTTCCTTCACAGCTTAGGCAGTGTCTTAATTTTGCCACTGTTTACATCAAATGACTAGGAACTTTGGGTCACAACCTTGTCTACAGTTATAGAATCATAGAATGGTTTGGGTTGGAAGGGAACTTAAAGATCATCCAGTTCCAACCCCCCTGCCCTGGGCAGGGACAGCTCCCACCAGACCAGGTTGCTCCAAGCCCCATCCAGCCTGGCCTTGGATACCTCCAGAGATGGGGCAGCCACAGCTTCTCTGGGCAACCCCTTCCAGTGTCTCACCGCCCTCACAGCAAAGAATTTCTTCCTGAGATCTAACATAAATCTCCCCTCTTTCAGTTTAAAACCATTCCCCCTCATCCTATGGCCCCACTCCCTGATCAGGAGTCCCTCCCCATCTCTCCTGGAGCCCCTTTAGGGACTGGGAGGGGCTCTAAGGTCTCCCCAGACCCTTCTCTTCTCCAGGCTGAATACTTGCTGTATGTGATTGTTACCATCTGGGTCAACAGGTCTATATACTGTCAAATACAAGTCACAAATGGATCAGACTGTATTCCAGTGATCAACAGAACCATCTCAGTAAAACTCTTATTTACCTTTCAAATTGTGAGGCTCACTTAATTCATGTTCTCAGAAAGTTCTTGATGATAAGTTGCTATAGAAATTAAAAATATTTGCAGCCCATAGAAACCTTTGCTTCAGCACCATTCAGATGTTTTTCATGTTACGTTTTCTCTAATTATGTTTCAGTCTTGTCCATGGATCTCAGTTTTCCATTCTCTAACAGTATGTCTGAGGTTTCTGGATTTCATTTATACACAAGATAACATTATAGTTTCAAAATCTCCGCCACTTGAAATAAGACATTTGAAAAGTAAAAATAAAGAAATGAATATACAATCATAAAGAAGCTAGGGGAATATCCTAACATTTTATTGCCTGGAATTCTCTGCCTTTTGGGAAGGTCAAATAAAGCTAAGTTTCACTTCATTCGGAAGTGCCTCCATCAGGTTTGGAAACAACATGCTTCAACCACAGCAACTTTCACAGCAATCTTAAGCCACTAAGATTTTAAGAAATCTGAGGTTAGGCTTTCAAGATTACCCTAGAACGTATGTGTATCACTGTCCTGTGAGGAAAGTGGATGTGCAGGAATGTTAAAAGTTTGGAGAAACAGAAAGAATCAGTGCTGGAGCACTATTTCATGCCATAAGCTTTTAAGAGCTGCCCAGGTCATAGTGTGAGAGTCAGTCTAAGACTGATGCATTAGTGTCTCCTGATGTGAAGTACAGTTTAGAGATGAATACACATCGTTAAAATCACTCTTATATTGACAACTTAAAAACATGTACCCAACTAAACCCAAGTAAGCACTAAGCACCCCTCAATCTACAGATATCCAGAGTCAATTTTGGAACATGTGGACCTCTCTGAACACAGGTCCGCGCAACAGCTACTGGCATTTCAGAAAGACATGCTAGTCAAAATTGAAAAGAAAAATGGAACAAACTGTCTGAAATCTTGTGGCACTGTGCCTCTACTAATGAACAGCAAGCTCCTTTTCTATAAAAATGGACCATGGTGCAGAGGCAACTGCTTCACTCCCCCCCACCCCCTGGTTGCCACCAACATCAGCTGCGCTATGGGCTTCGCAGAGCAGCATTGAGCCCACATTAATAAAGCCCAGCCGGCTATAGTTTGACACCGTCAAGAACTTTTGTATTTGCCAGGGAACTAGCTTACCATGAAGCCAGAAAAGATTCAGATGGGCTTGTTAACTCCAGCTCTGTGCAATGCAAGAGCAGCCATACTGATTATGGAGTTGAGATGCTCCTGGAAGCGGTGTGGCCATATTCATGTGGCTCCGAGCTTCAGCTAATACCTGTGGCATGGATAATCTGCAACACATGGATAATCAAGCACTGACTGTATCCTGCTTCCGAATGGGTGCACAACCCACATATCTAGTGAGGCAGTGCTGAGACAGAAGAATTTAAGAGCTCTGAGCCCAAAAGAAATCCAAACCCTTCTTTATTTCCAGGCTGTCAGCAATGTGTTTTGCACAGAAAAACAAGACTGAATCCTATTATTTAAAGGAACGAATTTTATTACTTATAGTCAGATTCACCTTCATGCACAGGATCAAGCACAAAAACCTATGAATCACTTCAGGTCTGTTTTGACAACTTGTCAGAGCTTCTTAGGTCTTAGGCTGAGCCTCTCTCAAGGTATGAACGTGTCCCTGAGGACTCCACCCTGCTTAGCGCTAAACAACTTCTGAAGGCGATGAGTGCTCTTGCTTTATGGTACTAATCATTATTTGGAACTGTTCGGACTCTACAGGACTAGCTCTCTAACTTCTGGTTTTAATATTTTCATCGGAAATGAGTAAGTGTAATTGACTTATGCAGTGCTTAACGGGAGTTAGCATTGCTAAACACTTACTGAGCACCCTGAATAACTTAATCATGAGAAAGATACTCTAGAGTTACTTGCCTCACGAATATATATATCCCTTTTGCAATAGGTTAATGCACATAGAAGTAAGTTAACCATACACTGGATTTTACTTACTCCTGAGGGCCACGTAACAGAATAGGTTGGAATTTATTTAAGTTAAAATCGGAGCAGTTTTAATCCAATCACTGTCTTTACTTCACACACACATCTACTGAAATAATTACATTGGGTGCTATTCACCTCCATGTTGCAGACACCTAGATTTAATTTTGAAAATGTCAGTGTGACTACATGATGTAGGTGTCTAAGCTCCTAGGACAGTCAGAGGGGAATCTCGTCTGGACAGTCAGGGGAACCTGGAAACTATTTGGCTGTCCAGGTGCAGCTCCCCAAACCCCACAGGCTGTATTGACCAAATGTTATTGCCTATAATGGGAGACCAGATATTCACACACTAACGCCCACAACTAGGTCTCTGAATCCCACCCAGTAGACCAGGCAACTGGTGTCATTTCTGAGCTATTGCCTAGTCCCTTTTACTGAAAATATGTTGAAAAGCATAAATTTGAAGGAGTTTTGGGGTATAATCAACCTACTGTACATACATGGACTAAAATCTCCCTGGAGATGCTCCTTCGGGTTGTACTTAAAGGTACAACTATTGTACAACTGCAAAAGGTACAGAGAAAAAGGAAGAGGATGAAAGAATCGCACTGGGAAGGGTTTCTTAAATTTTAATTTCCCAGCTTGTGTCTGGGGAGTCAACAATCACCATAACAAAACAAGGCTAGAGGTTATTTCTATGTCTTTATCTATATCTACATACAGGTGCACATGCACACATATATATATGCGTTATTTTCCTTATACACACGCTTAAAACTCAGTACACTTATCTCCTCAAAGGGTAGAGAAAACATATTAGTGTCCTATAATCTGCAGTTGGGAGGAAAAAAATAGACTTGCATTCAGAAGCACCAATTGTGATCCTGAATTTTAACAATATAAACCAACATAATACTGTTGCCTTTGACAGAGTGACACTGACACAAGACTTCACTTGCAGTGCTAAAAGTATTCACTTACTGCTTTTCCTTATGCTTTTAGGGAAGCTGTGCCTGAATCCCCAGTGCTACTGTGAGGGAAAGCCTGGCATAATTTTGCCCTCTAATGCTTTCTTTACTTTCTTCTGAAGCCTAATATATCATCATACTTAACAGTGCCCTGTTCTCCTGCCCCTGCTCAGCTGTGCCAAGCAAGCCAAGGAAGCTGTCCAGATCCCAAATTTTGCTGTGAAGAGCTTGGGGGCAAATTATATTGAAATTTTCAGATCATATTTAGTCTCATCTTCCATATGCCATTTTTACATCTTCCACAACTTTCTACAAAGACAGAAAGGCAACTGGAAAGCGAATAAAAAGGAAAAGATTCAGGGATGTGTTTAAGGTTAGGGAAACTTTGGTAAGGAAAAATGTGATGAGAGGAAAGTGAGAAAGGAGGCAATGAAACAAATGGCAGAGATGTGAGAAAGGCATGTCCATGCACAAGTCTGTGCTGATTAAGCTAATCAGGTTCAATTAAACCCCTGCATGGACACCTCTGGGAGCTGTGACATGTATGTGAACAAATGAACAATCTCTAACAATACTTGGGTCACTATAGCATGAACCAACGTGCTTTTCAGCAAGCATGCAACAAATCACATCAGTGCCGTTTCAGAGAAACTTAGGAGCTTAACTTCAGAAGAGCAATTAAAATAATCCATACCTATCGTGCTGCACAGCTTAAGATACCTAAAGCTCCTTGGAGACCTAATGCTAGGCTTCTGGGTCTGCTCAGTTGTCACCCTGTCTTTGTTGCGCTAATTGCCCAAGATCCTGCCTTTTGGCTAAAGCTGTTTCGGAGATGCAAAACAGGCATAAGTCTCCAGAGGAGCCCAATATGTAAGGCACACGTTGGCCATGGAAAACTCACAGGATATTGGGGATCCACCAGGAAACAGGAAGTCTGAGATTCAAGCTCTCCTCCTGATGACATCTGGAGCTCCAGCTCCACTCCCAGGAGACTTCCTCAGTCACCAGGCAATGGCGACAAAAGGCTCAGTCCACCTCTCCTGGGAAAGCTGTTCCAGGCAAGATCCATATGCTGGGGGAGAGGAGGAGGAGGGCTCAGTTCTGCAGGTGGGGACGGTATGTTGGCATTCTTGAGACCTTTCTGCTCTTCATCAAAGGACAATTTTGCGATAATGTATGAACACTCTAGAAGAAAGCACTGGGACTGAGGACGTGATTTCAGGCTCCAAGAATCTGTTTCCCAGGGAAGCCTGACTGTAGCCCTGCCCTAGGTCTCTGTAAGAAAGATACCTTGGGTACCCATCCCTTGCCCATACCCTATAAGCTGTTTCCAGTTCCCCTTACTCAAATCCCAGCCTAGGAGAAAAAAAACTACCACACAGATAGTAGGTATCTGATAATACTTAGCAAATTCTATTCCCAGAGCATTTTTGGGAAATGCAACAAAACTTTGTTGCCTTCTGCCTTAAAGAATTTTTTTCTGAGTGTTTTTTTGCCAGTGGAATGTACAGGAGGAGCCATGTGCAGTCTGTGAATGTTTGGGAAATGTCAAGCTCCTATCCGAGCCGCTTAATGCACTTTCTGATTACCTGTTCAAGATGACTCACAACGTTGTGTAAACCTTGGTATTGTCACACGACTTGCTTATGTCACTCAACAACCCGGGAAGGAGCCAGGAACTTTAGCTCTGCTCCTGAGTTTCAGCTATTTGATCAGGCTTCCTTCCTCAGGACCAGTGTTTGAAAAGTTTCACAGAGACTTTTTTTTTTAATAACAGATGCTGTAAGGCTAGTTTGACCTACCATACCTAAATATATTAAAACAGAAAATGTGCTTAAAAAAGCCAACAAATATATGAAATATTCTTTCTGTTTCTTCTTATGATCAAGAAGAAATTTGCTACCTAGGTAAAATCAGCTTCAAAATTGTTTGCTATTTAGCTAAAGGCATAAAAATTCCTTTGGGAGGTCTGAACTAAATGAAGCTATAGATTTCAGAGCTGGAGGTTTACTGATTCCCTCTGCTGTATGCTCAAAGGCACAGAGCCCTCTTGGGCAGAGGCTACAGTTTGCCAGATTCATTAAATGAATGCTAAAAAGACCCTGATCCACTCAAACACAGAAACAACTTGTCATTACTTGCACTGTCAATACCTGAAAACATGTGACCTTTGCTGCTGGCAAAGTAACACCTTATAGCCCAGAGGTACATTAAATGAGCTTAACGGAGAATCAGTTTGACACTAACATTAATCTAGGGCATGTGGACTTTGGAGAATCACAAATCTTCTTTTATAGCTTGAAGCAGGGCAAACATCTCCCTTTATAGAAATAGCATTTGGTTCCTACAGCTAAAGAAAATACCTGTTATTTAAAATAAACATCTCTAAGACATATACAAAATATTTTAATTAAGTAGCTGCATTCTACCCTGCTTACTTTTTCTTTGCAGTTTTAGCAGCACATATTATTCTACTCCTCACTAAGGTCTTGTTTAATTTGCTAACACCAATAAAATTCCATATCCCTGAAATGGCTGCATTTCAATGACTGGTGAAATGATCCCTCTTATTTTCTTCATATAGTGAAGTAACAATGCTACTTGAAAATCTATTTCTAAATTATTATACCTTATAGACTTAAGTCTGCAAAAAGAAAAAAAAAAAGTCAGTGAAACATAAGAGCCAGAAGTCTCTTATACTTCTATTTAGATAAAGGCACACACATTTCAAGTTTGCATTTTAAAACTCTGATCTATGAAAGTATCTTGTTGCTATTCGATATACTCATCAAGCACACACCTCAAAATGTCCTGCACTGAAAAGTCAACTTGCAAAGTGACATCTTCCTATTCAGCAACCTCTGCTTAGCAAATAGCTAACTTCAAAACTACTTCAACAGCAAAAAAATCGACAATATTAGCCTTTTTTTTTTTACCCCTTTATCTCTTTCCATCCAATAATGTTAAAAATTTGAATAGAATTTTATGTTATCTTGTGTATTAACTCCACAGTTAATTATATTCCATCAGATACTGTGGAGCAAGTCGTCCAGAGGTGAGTGGCTTCTTCAGATGTTATAATGGTGATAATCTAATGAGTAACTCTATACAGGGCATCTAAAGTTTGTAGCCAGCAAATCTTTGCTAAAGGAAAATGTCTCATGTCTAATACCCTTAATACTAGTGATTGATAAGATAGAAGTAACGTTTGTAAAATTGCTTGCTGTATAACACAAACTGTATAAATTTAATACATTCATTGTAACCATCACGAATTATGGAAGACACGAGAACCTCATGAGAGAGGGTCTTATGACAGAGCTGCACTTTAATGAAAATCACCAGAAATGTTTCAGAAGTCTGAAAGCTCAATGAGAACAGCCCCATCATTGAACTGTTCCTGGAATGAGGCAGATCTGCTCAGCTCTCTGTAGTCATCTTTTCTTCCAACAAACATCTATAAGCACCCCTGTGCTATCTATTCCAGTTAATATCCTTCAAGTTAATAGTTAGATCTGTGTTGCTGTTGTATTTCAGCATTACGCTTCCCCTTCACCTCCGCGTCACCTCCTTTTATTTTTATCCCAGCCTGTGCCATCTCTGTGATATGATATTCAGCCCAGGAGAAAAGTCTCTCAGCAGAGACCCAGCAGAAAATTTCAGTGCACCTGACAATCAGATCATGCATTCAGAAGTTGACACAACGGGACTTGGTAGCGACTAGAAGACAAATCATAGGGAAAACGACAAAAATCACGACCACCACCCCAAAATATTCTCAAAATACTTCTTTCATAAGATTAAAAATTCATCATGATCCAGCTGAGCACCTTGAGGTGTAAGGACCACCCACTATGTTTGTTCTGAGCATCATAGAACACAATCCTCCTAGAATATTAAGTGTAACCTATGTATGAGGTCCTGCAAACACAGTTCACCACTTCCACGGCATCATGGCCACTAGTTGGGATATTTACAAATTTGTCAAAATCACACCCTAAACTCAAAGTCCAAGTTTCCATAGAAAAACTGTATTCTTTTGTTGTCTTAATGTATTCTGTATGATTTCAATAGTTATGCATACTTTTAAATATCCAGAAGCACACAGGACACATGATGGTTTAATTTGGTACTATTTAAACTATGAAAAGTTGTGGGGAAGGCCTCCTGCCTAAAACAAAAAGTTAATGTGTGTATAAGAATCTAAAAATGTTCGTGAAGAATGTTTTCATTTCAGTTACAATTACTGTGTCATCATATCTTTATTTGCTTTCAATTAGTTGCATGGTTGAACACCGTCACTCAGTCATGTCTCTGGCTATTTATAAATATAGGATTAATGGCTATAAAGACCTGCTTTGTTAATCAGTGGTTATACTTTATTGCCTTAGCCATCTTAATTTACCTCTCACAGGATTTCAAAATCCCGTAGAAGCTCTGGACCTGATCAGTGAAGGGTCTGAGAACACCTTCAGTGGGAACTGGCGTGGCCTTCAGCTTCCAGGATCAGTTCCTGGAGATAAACATGCCCACTGTGTGACAGACACCCAGCTGCTGAGCTGTGAAGCCTGGGATTTCTCTATGGTATTTATGAGCATCTCATCACTGCATTATCCAAGCACTCCGTAATCTTAAATGTATCTATTCCCACAGCTCTCCTGCGAGATGGTGAGGAGATGTTTTCCCTGTGGCTTTGCCTGTAGCACTGTCATACGAGAGGTCTTCACTGGAGCAAGGAGTTGAGACTAAATTCCTCTAAATACCAGGTTAATCAATGAACTAGTGCACCAGCTTTCCCACTGCAGGGTAGCAGCAAAGGAGCTGAGAAGGGGGTGATGACTGACATAGAGAACCTCTTATGTCATATCTTCTCTCGTCTCTATGCTATATATTAGAACTGCAAAACTGGCTGGAAACCCATTCATTTTTCTTCCACGTGAGTAATAAAGTGTAAAACATGGTTGAATTCTTCCCCAGAACTAATAACCTCACTCTCAACATTTCTTTAAGTGAGAGCCTGCACTTCACTAGTACACAGTCTAGCTTCTTGTCAAGACCAAAACATATCAGGCCTTCATGGGACACGGAAAACAGACCATTTTTTTCTTCCTTCTGGGAACAGATTGAGGAGGAGGTAGGGAAAATGATTACAACTTCAGGCAACACTGAGCAAAGAAGTGTTGTCTTAGATCTGTAAGTGTGTGAAGCAACAAATAATGCTGGAAAGTTTTCCCATTAGTGTTTCTTGGCCCGGAGTCAGCAAGTTGCTACATCGCTATATCAATAGCACATATACATACATAAACACATGTCCAAGTGCTTTTCTCACCGCAAGTAGATTTAAGCAGTTGCAGATATGTCATTATTTTTTTTTTAGATGACCAAAAAGGTCCTCTGTGAAGAAATGTTAGTCTTATCCACATACTTCACTCAAAAACCATGTGCAGTTTTAACATTACTCTGTCACACCACTGATGTCACATTTTTGTATGTACGGTTTTGCTTTAGCTGTTTTCTTTTGTCATTCTGGTATTAATACATAAAGCCAGAAATGAGTTGTCACTCTGGTATTCTTTTTACCATTCCCTGACTCTATCATTACAATCTTAATGATGTTATAGGTCTACTTCCGAATAAAGACATTTTGCATTTTTGCAAGAAAACCAGCGAGATACTTCTGGATCAAGTTACTGGCAGTAGAAGTGTGTGGCTGCAAAAAAACCCCTCCATTCTTCTTAAATATCCGTCTGAATGGAAATATTTGGAAGGGGTAGAGGAAATAATGACACATACAATTCTTCTACAAAACTTACTTTAAAAGAATTCTTTATATAAAATATTAGAATCGTTTTTATCAGACTGTGAGTGTCTTATTTTGATGCCCTTGCACAGCACCAGTTCCCCACCAAGGCGTGGTAATATGAATGATACTGGATAGGAAGAAAGTGACCTGGCTCTGACAGGAAAAAAACACCACCTAAATGTGGCAAAAGGTTCATTTTGAGAGCATTTTGAGAGCTTGGTCTTGAAATCTTAAGACTACACTTGTACGAAAGTTCCTGCCTTCAGTTTGGTGCTAGCTGAGGAAGGAATTTTTTGGGGATCTGTTTTTCTCTTGCCCGTCTCTCTTTTCCTGAGCATGCTTTCAGCCCTCCAAACTGCTGGTGTCTGCTCTTCACCAAGGCAGTGTGGAGAAACACACCAGTAAGAAAACCAGTGAAGCAACCTAATCGGCAGATGAGAACCCCTCAGGAGGAAATGAAGGAGAAAAACCTCATCCTTCCCCTTTGGAGCTCTACTGGCGTGAACTAATTTAATAGGGATGAGCAGCCACAAAGCCGAACGAGTGCCTGTTGCTTCGTACAAATGACATGAGGTAGGTTATGGGTATACTAAAAGTGAATCCCAGAATCTTTGGTTTCAGAGCTTCTAAAGGGGAAATCCAAGATCATAGACTTTCTGCTGTATTGACAGGCTGTAAAAAAGCTCCCTCTGGATCTTAATCAATGGTTTACATGTTAAAACACAGAAAAGCTTTATGTGTGAGAGAGTGATGGAAAGAAACCGAAATGGAAAGGACACTTGTTTACCAGGTCAGATCAGAAATGTCCTGTGAGCAAGAAAGTAACTAAAAACAGAGGAAAAGCCAAAGTTGTGTCTCCTTGGAATACCTAATTTCATCAGCTGTATCTACTGTAGTTAAAAGCCATTTACCCTAATGCATTTAGGAGGAAGCCCCCTTATCTTTCAGCTAATAATCCCTTTCTACGTAATCCTCTTTTCCAAACCGAGAAACTTCACTGCACAATAAAAAAAAAAATAATAGAGTTGAGAATCAGTTTTGTTTCCAAAGATGAAATATAATAAAGAGATAGAACTAAGGTCTCTGATGGCAGAGATGACTTGGGAGGGATGCAGAAGCAAATAGCTTCTTAGCAGATGATCTTTGTGCGGGTGTGTGTCAGAACATGTGTGTGCATGCAAACACAGGGATGTACCTCTCTGCTAGAGGATTTTTCCCATGGGACTTCCCTGTTTTTGGTAGGCATTTCCTTGTGACCTTTTAGCAGGAGAGAAAGAAAAAACCTCTAGACAAGGAGATGAAAACGCTTGACAAGATCCTGGCTGGAGAATGGCTGCCTGATAACCGATTCGGCACGACTTGGTTGCGTGGGCAACTCATAACAATGAAATATCACAGCACAGAGAGAGGAACCCTACAAAAACATCGCAGTTCTGCTGTGTGCCTTCTAGCAGGATGGTCAGCAATACCCTCTGGTGACAGAGCAGTGACTGTGCCCTTGCCTTTATTGCTCAGCTTCCCAGCCTCTCCTGACAATCTACTGCCCCTTGGGATTTTTCCAAGTTATTCTGTGGAACCCACCTGACCATCTACAGAACTTTCTTTCTTGGAGACACCACTGGTCAGCCCAGTACTCTTGACGTATCAATCCCTCATGTGGATTCACACTCCTAAGCCCTGTAACCTGGAGAGAAATGCCGTAATGCCAACCTCTCCTGCTCTTGTTTCAGGATCATGCTCATTTCAGATGAAGTGAAATGGATTTTTCAAGCACTTCCACTTCCTACAAAAAAACTGGGATCAAAAAGCCTGTTTGGAACTGGCACTGGGTTATGTGTGTGTGCAGTAATGAAACTACATTTCTGAAAAAAAACCTGACCCCAAGGGTTAAGTTGTATTCGACTTAATTAACTGAAGTTGGCTTTTGGAATGTCAGCGGATAATGTGCCAGGAAAGTCTTTGCACTAAGAGTGTCATTAATAGATTATATACATAAGAGACATGATTTTTAAGCTTCAGGTCAAAAAGCCGCCTTTTCATTTCTCTTGGAACTTGTCAACTATTTTATCCATGGTGCACGTGATAATACTTTATTTCATAATAAATATTCTGAAGGAATTCCTAATACTGACAAATATGAATTAGATTTATGCCTACTTCACAGTTATAGTTTCATTGTATGTGATACCATGACTTAAGTATGTTCATAAATTTATCTTGAGACATCTCTCTGCAACAGCACATGATGTAGTCAATGAAGAGCGAACCTCTAAAGTTTCAGGTTAGATAAACAATGTCCAAGGGTTTTTTGGGGTTGGGTGTTTTTTGTTTGTTTTTTTTTTTTTTTTTTTAAATTAACCTTTTGATCTGCAAAAATTACTTGGAAATCTTCCAATATAAAGTTCTTCATAAGATTATATGTGCTTCCTGTCTCTGGTAGACTGGGAACGTCACCAGAATGATCACTTGTCATTTCATTCAATAGAACTGGAAGGCACTGCAAATAATAATCCAGTTCATTCTCTTCAACAAAAGCAAGATCACTCATCTAAACCACATTATTTCATAACATCTGCTTCTATGGAAATCTAAGGCATGTGTTTTCTTAGCCCTTCTCAAGTTAACCTCTTTAAGAGCAACCTAGGAAAAATATATATAAACCAATAGATGAACCTAGGAAAAAGTTAGATAAAGCTGGGGGAGAACATTAAGATGGAACTGAAGATAATGACTAAGTTGATGGAATAGGACAACCTGGATATCCTCATATGCTGTGTGCAAGCAAACAATATGGGCTTTATATGGGACCAATATACAGCCACACATCTGGAGGGAAAATAAAACAGGTTGAATAATCTTATATTCATTCTAATTGTTACGAAACGTTATCTGAAGATCTGGCAATTTAAATATTCTGTAATTAAAATAAACTATGAGCTAACATGTCAAAATGGTAACTGGTTCCAAATAAAATTCCATACAAAGACTCGCACGTTAAGTAAACTTGATGCACACCAGCTGTCTTTCATTGCTAGTAACGCCTTCATTTTAAACCCAAATTTGCCTCTGCCACACATATACCTGCTATGAAATCCCATGCATTTGCAAATTATTTAAACAGAAATATTTTATGTAAATAAGGTGACAGAAAATAATACAGACGAGGGAAAACTGAATCTCAGAGCATTTCAAGCTTCCTGCTCTGTGCTCTGCCGTGTGGCTTTATATTTTTATTTGTTGAGTTGAGATATATTATTTGATATTCAGTCTAGCGCCATAATTCTCACGTCAGAAGGTCACCACACAACTTGCTGTGACCTCCTAATTCCACCTAAAAGTCAGCCAGGCCTTCAAAGCATATAACTAGTGCAGATCTTGTGGGATTGCTTTGGCAGAGTCGCCTAAGACAGCTTACATAGTGCTTTTCTTTACCATGACCAGCTGCATGCAGTGAGATTAGCTTCAAGTTTTCATAATCATCGTGTTCGTATAAACAAGGGAAAATTCCAAACCATTACTTTTTGCTTAATGTATATCTTACCCAGCAGGAAAAGTGCACTTTTATCTTGACATAACTCAAGCCTATAAAACATTCCTTTCCGTAGGCTCAAGAAAGGCATACATTTTGTTCACAGGATATCATTCAACAACCACAGAACATACAATTTCTGAACATCTTAAAAAATAGAAAGTTAATAGTAGCAAGCTTTGGATTGAGAAGCTGTCTGTGTAATCATTTACTGGCTCACTAAAATGTTAAGGGTCCTTGGGTTAGTCTTGAGTCTTTAAAGCTTGGCAGGATAGAACCTCCAGAAGATTTACTACAGCTTAATTATTGACCTGACATAATACTTAGGCTCCGTAGCACATGCTGATGGCTTGTTTGGTTTAATTAATTACTGAATAAGCATTTTATTTTTGTACCTTTGAAGATTTCCTGCAGTTAATGTGCCTTGGTTAATTTTCATAGCATCGGACAGAAGTCTGCATGTCTTGATCGGTGAATTTATTATAGGCAAAACCTGTAAAAAGGGGAAACCACATTAATTAATACTTATAGCTGCTAGGAATCATCCATTTTAGTTGTTACATAAGCTCTGTTCATACTGGATTCAGAATTTGTTTGCAAAACTAAACTTATTAATTCCTATTTACTTTGCTGAGTCACCCTACAGATCCAAGTTTATCCATGTCTAATTACCTTGCTTACAAGTCAGCAAGCTGCCGTGGTAAAAATTATTGAAACATTAGAGAGCATACATTAATTTATAAAGATCCTGACTTCCTTGTGTTTTATTCTGTACTAAAGTACCTATCAATGTGTACCTGCTTTTTCAGTGCCTTAATACAGCCAAGGAAACTTATGGCAGGTGTTTTTCTACATAAGCAAATAATAATAATAAAGAATCATTTAATCATTTGTACCATTGTAAAATAACTGTACAGTAATTATAAGATATCTTTTATTTAGCTGTCAAAAACAAGTGAAAGTGCTTTCCTTTTCTATTCCCTATGAGAAAGCTCTGTCAAATCTAACAGAATTGTATCTCTTCAGGTTTACCATAATCTTACTTGGCTAAAAAAATTGTTACATCCCCAGCCTCCTATTCTAATGGATGGTACAAATAGCTAGATATTCTAATATTTTAATAGAATTTTCAGTTTTGGAGAAACTTGTCTTGGCTTTTTCTCAACTACCTGAAAGAAGGTTGTAGAGAGGTGGGTGTTGGCCTCTTCTCCCAAGTGAATAGCACCAGGACCAGAGGAAATCGTATGAAGTTGCGGCAGGGGAGGTTTAGATTAGATATTGGGAAGAATTACTTTTCTGAGCGGGTGGTCAGGCACTGGAACAGCCTGCCCAGGGAGGTGGTGGAGTCACCATCCCTGGAGGTATTTAAGAAAAGTGTAGATGTGGCACTTCAAGGCTTGCTCTAGTGCCCGAGATTGTTGGGTTGGGTGTTCTGTTTTGTGGTTTTTTTGGTATTTGTTTTTTTTTGGCGGGGGGGAGGTGTGTGTGTATGGTTGGACTGGATGATCTCAAAGGTCCCTTCCAACCATGAAGATTCTGTGATTCTGTGATTCATAATTGTCCATTCATTTATATGTTCCATTCTAAAATGATGTAATATTAAAATCATGTATAAATTAGCACAAATGAGTGCATTTTGTCTTTCAGCAACTGTAATGTAACTACTGTATTAATCTAAGTTCCTCGCTTGTCTTCTCCCTTTGACCTTCCTTCCAAGAACCAATCAGTTCATATCAACTTTCTCCTCTTCTGACCTTGGCAACCACTGAGATGCAGGACGTCACAGGCGACACCAGACAGGAGAAAGTTTCCCTGATGCAAAAAGAGCTCTGTTTCATTTATTTTCATGAACACAGGAGGTATTTCGTTGGCCAGAGCAGTGGTTTCACATTCCCTTAGCCTCAAGTAGTCATAAGATTCTGACAGAGGAGACATCACCTTCCCCTCCCGTCCTGGTGGCAGGTCTCTCCAGCGTGTGCCAGCACACATGCTCCTGGGGTTGGAAGAACTAATCTGACCAAGTATTAATCCTGCCAGCCATAAGCAAACCAGCCAACTGGCAAGGCCGTTAGTTTTCAGATGGGCCAGCTCTGTCAGCTGGCTCCCTGTCTTGTCACACTGCTGACAGTGTGGTTACAAGAAAGGAGCAGAACTGAGGGCCGCGACCCCACCACCTCAGCACATACTTTGTGAAACACTCGCCTCGACATGGCAGAGCCCTGGAAGAGGCTGCCAGAGAGGTGGTGGAGTCTCCATCTCTGGAGACATTCAAAACCCACCTGGACACGTTCCTGTGGGACCTGCTCTGAGTGACCCTGCTCTGGCAGGGGATTGGACTGGATGATCTCCAGAGGTCCCTTCCAACCCCATATCATATCATATCATTCTGTGACATGGGGGCACTAAAATAATCAGACAGTGTTCTACCACCTAATCCAGCCCATCAATCAAAAAGGCTTCTCTCTAGGCTTTCATTTTCTCTGTTGTGAAGTCTTTTTTTCTGTCAGCCTAGCTGCTCCCTGTCTTCAGGGTCTCCCTCCATTTGGCGCACAACCCTTCTGGAAGGGCCAGCCAAAGCCTGGCTGCCTCCTGCTTTGCATGCTCTTGAACAGCTCTGGAGTTTGACTTTGGTTTTGGAACAAGCCTGCTTTACTGTTTCTTAGAGCAGTTTTATAAGGGCAGTGGCAAGAAAGTCTATCTATTCTGAGGATAAGGAACACAGTCAGATTCTTCATTTGAGAACTTCTGAAAGGTCAAACCCAACCTTATTAGGAAAGCTCTGGTGACTTGCACAGGCACCAGCAATGGGAACAATGAACACATATGGGGAGCATTATTTCATGCACAGTTGGGTACCTGGAATGAAAAAAAAAAAAAAAAATCCCAGAAAAAATTGGGGCATTTATAGCTTCCAGGGAATGGAGTGAGAAGGAAAAAAAACACATGAAAGAATGAACCCTCCCTTCAACAAACCCAACATGGAGATAGTGTAAATCAAAGAATCTGAAATACTTACACGCCTAATATGCTGCTACAAAATTAAATATAACCTTCACTTCTCTAATAGGTCAATACAGTGAAATATACAGTGCCTGGCAGTGAACTCATTGTCTCAGTTATTCCGAAAGTTTTGTGAATTTTTAATCACCTGCTTTTAGGCAGCCAAGACTGTGAAGGTCTGGATAAGTTTAAATAGAAAGCTGCCAGTATTTGGAAAATTAACAAATTACCTCATAGTTATTATGTTAAAAATACATACTTGCAATATTACAGTCCTCTAAATCTTACCTTTTTCTTATGCAGGAAAGAAATATTGTCATTATTTTTCCACTCTTCTTCAGTTCAGTCTTTTTTTTTCTGTAATAAATAAGCCAATAGAAAGTGATAACAATTTCTAAGCAATAAATTTAATATTTTAAAAGAAAAAAAAATCACTTGCATTTATCTATACATTATTTCTAGGAATATATCTGTATCTCAGGACAATAAGAAACATATTGCATAAAATAATGTGGTTTTGAGCTGTCCCATAAGCCTCACTGGGACCATTGCCTCTAATTTCAGCAGGGAAGGGTTACAGCAAAGTTGCTGCTGCAATTGCCTTCTTTTATCAACAATTCTCCTTCTTTTTTAATTCTTTTTTTGAGAAGGTTATACTGATGGTGTACAATATCTACAGAGGGCAGTAGCTCTCTAAAGCTGCTTCCACAGGTGCAAAGCAAAAATCCAGCAAGCCTTATTTAGATTCCAGACAATAAATTCAGTTAAACCTGCTTCCTAATAAATCAGAACACAAACCAATGTACCATTAGGTCTTCAAGTTGGTAGTGGCTGTGAAAACCAATAGGTGCTCTGGAATTTCAACTTGAAAATTTCACCTTGAAATTAAGTCTGGAATCCAGATTGAATACTCTTAATGTACAATAAAAATTCATAGGTATGAAATAATTGGAAACGTGAAAAATAATGTCATTATTGTATTACCTAATATGAGGGTTTGGCTCTATTTCTTTAAAAGACTGATCTCTCCAGCTTTTAATAATGTATTTTTTGTTGATTGGTTTCCAATTTTTTAGCAGTGCTATAATAGGTAGGATAATCAGACCAAGGGGTTTATTTGTGATTCTCATTAGCTACCATTGAACCTTTTTGCTTACCATTAATGTCATATAAAGTTATGGGCAACTGATGAAGACCTGCCTTTCTCTGTGGATACACCCAGCACTCTTGGGCATGCATATTGCTTGAGCCAAGAGGCTAGGAATTAAAAAAAAGCACTCTCACAGTCAGTCACAGTCAATACAACTTCTCTGTCCCAATGACCACATAAGTCCTCCTTTGACCGCATCATAGGAGCCGGGAACACCCTTCCACGTGCAATAACTCCTCAGTGACCAGTGCTAGCGATGGGTGAATGCATCAGGCCCCTTCCCACAGGAGCTGGGTGAATGCACAGCAATGTTACAGCAATTTTTTCCCCCAGCAAAATCTATGATGTAAGAAAAGGCCAAGAATTCACAACTGACACGTTTTTTCCACTTACTGTATTAGCTAGACCAAGTCTCAAGTACTTAAGAGGGGCCTACAGAAGAGATGGGGAGGGACTCTTGATCAGGGAGGGGAGCCATAGAACAATGGGGAATGGTTTTAAACTGAAAGAGGGGAGATTTAGATTTAGGAAGAAATTTTTTACTGTGAGGGTGGTGAGACACTGGAACAGGTTGCTCGGAGAAGCTGTGGCTGCCCCATCCCTGGAGGGGTTCAAGGCCAGGCTGGATGGGGCTTGGAGCAACCTGGTCTGGTGGGAGGTGTCTCTGCCCAGGGCAGGGGGTTGGAACTGGGTGATCTTGAAGGTCCCTTCCAACCCAAACCATTCTATGATTCAAGCACATGATGCAACGAAACATCAGCCATCAGCCGCAGTACAAGAGGATGTGAAGGTGAGATAGGCAGGCAAACACTAGAAGATGATTAATCATATTATTCTCTCCATTTTGAAAAAATACATGAAGGTTTACTATGTTTTATTACAGTTACTTTTTGCAGTTACTTGGAGGGGTGGGCTGTGATGCACAAGGCCAGATTTTTAGACTCATAATGTGAGTGCAAATCCCACTGAAAGTGTGACTGCACAAAAGTACCAGAGGATGAATTTTGGCCCTTAAATTGCTATAAAAAAAGAGTATTTTTTCCTATTATTGTTGTTGTTAGGGGAAACAATTTGGGCAAAGAACTTTTGGAAGGAAAGTGTTTTCTAATGGCCAAGATTGCAATAGCAAAGAAAATAAAGTAAAAAAAAATTATCAACATGAAAATAAGCTAATGAAAAAAAACAATGGTTAGAACAGCAAATGAAACTGAGAGAAGATGCTAAAAACAATCTTCACATCATTCCTGTTCACAATCAACAAGCCGACTGTATGTGGACAATGAAAGCATCTCCTTCTTTCATTGTGAGAGATCCATGATTTTTTTAATCTTTTCTTTCTTGCTCACCACTGCACTTAAGACGTTAGTTTCAAAAAAATGAGAAGATGAAATCAAGAATCATCTAATACCACCAGCTGGGGTGAAACATTGGCTTTAGGAACTTCTTTACCTACACATACAAAAGAGTAAAGACATAGGATGATGAAGCAGAGTGATGATGAAATAAGCCATTGGATGATATTGCAGATGAATATATCCAACAGCACGAAAATCAACAGGAATCTTTCCATTTACTTTAGTGGGCATTGAACTGGTCCATGACAGAGCAGAAAAATCCACATGGAGGTGATAGCTACCATTGTCAAAATTTCCAGATCCCTGTTTCCCACATTCATGACCATATGAAAATGCAATACTTTCCTTTGGGTATACCAACGAGTTCATTATGACTTAAGAGAGGATGTTATGTCATAATTTTATTCTGTGGGAAAAGGACCTGTTATTTTCTCTAAATGCTGCTAGGTTTCAAGGGATTGCAGTAGCACTTTCAATTTTCTTCTTTCTTTCATTTTTCTTCTTCAGGTTTCTGTGCACCCTTTACCACCTAAGTTCTGAATACAGCCTTAGTCTGGAACCTTGCCACAACACATTTCCAACCTGTGGTACAGATGGAGACTTTAATAGCATCCCACAGTGGCAAAGGCTTACAGAGTGCTGTAACGTAAGATTAGTATTTACTGCTCAACCTTTGAACAACAGGTGTTTAGATACTGCTGGATGGTGCAGTTTGGGAATTTTGAGGAGTGTAGGTGTATGTGTGAGAATGAGAGAAATCCTTCCCATATAACACAGATAACCAATAAAGCATAGGAAGGTTTACTATGTGCAGGACTTTTTCCATACCTGGGATGTATTGGTGATTAAGACTTTTCCAAATCATTCCAGAAGTGGTAATACATGAGTGTTACCATGTCCCGTGGCTACAGTGATCTTATTTAGGTTCACAAAAGAAACACAGTCACAAAGTCTCCAAGGAAGACCTGAGGGACTGCAGGAAGTGTTGTGTGCGACTCACTCCATCGGTGAGTCAGTCCTGAATTTACGTACTCAGTTTCATGTCAGAAGGGAGGTCTTTCAGAAGAAAAGGAAAATACTAGACCCACATCTTTCTCCAGACTCGGCCAAAGACGTGTTCATTGCTTCCTCAGACCAACCCTGTATGAAGAATGTCCTTACGCAGCAGCTTCCCATTTCACCCAGAAACAATTTATTCCAGTGGAGAGCTCAGTGGTTTCTGTGTGCATGAAGTGCTTTAGCACTTCCAGGGTTTAAATACTCTACACACAGGTACGAGTGCAAGATGATTGAAGCAGCAACTCACTGAAAACAGAATGACCTGGAAAACGTTTTGGTGGCTGACTTCACAAATGCCAATAAATGGACAAGAGAATCCAATCCCAGTCATCCAATACCTTTTTGCTGGGACTCCTGTAGGAACAATTGCAGAGCATCCTCAGCAACCGCAATTTATGTAAGTGTTTGATTCTCCTCTGGCCTTGTGTTTCTCATTGCCTTCAGTAGGCACTGTAAGAAGCATTTCTGAATAAGGATATATCCTAATATTTCTCAGAACTGCAGCTCCGTTATTGACACATAAGGGAGCTCCAACACACACAGTGCTCTCCCACTGCCTGGTACTGTTGTCATGCTGCCTAGCCTTGCTCATAACCAATTCAGAAGACAGAATAGTAAAAAGGCACTGAACACCAGCAATTTGTTACCATTACTGACTTCACCACTCATTCAGCTGTATTGCCATAATAATGGAAACAATTATTGTTTTAAAAAAAAACAATGGATCAGCCTATGCAGATCAACACATTTATTTCTATTTGCAAAACAGTAATGGTTTTTACCCCTTGACTCTGCTGAGACCCCACCTGGAGCACTGTGTCCAGTTCTGCAGTCCTCAGCACAGAAAGGACATGGACCTGTTGGAACGGGTCCAGAGGAGGCCACAAAGATGCTTAGAGGCCTGGAACCCCTCTGCTATGAAGACAGGGTGAGAAGTTTGGATTATTCATCCTGGAGAAGATAAGACTCTGGGGAGGCTTTATAGCAGCCTTCCAGTCCCTAAAACGGGCTACAGGAGAGATGGGGAGGGACTCTTGATCAGGGAGTGGAAAAATAAGACGAGGGGGAATGGTTTCAAACTGAAAGAGGGGAGATTTAGATGAGATGTCAAGAAGAAATTCTTTGCTGTGAGGGTGGTGAGACACTGGAAGAGGTTGCCCAGAGAAGCTGTGGCTGCCCCATCCCTGGAGGGGTTCAATATTAGGCTGGATGGGGCTTGGAGCAACCTGGTCTGGTGAGAGGTGTCCCTGCCCGTGGTAGGGGTTTTGGAACCGGATGATCTTCAAGATCCCTTCCAACCCAAACCATTCTATGATTCTGTGGTTAAAACTGATCTCACAGGTTTCTAGATATTCATAACTCTCTGGGATCATCTCAGTAGACTAATTTCTAAAGGGCTTCTATCACTTACTGCTAAAGATCTCCTACTGTAAAAAGTTCAATCATCAATATAGTGGACATACAAAGGGCAATTCAACACCAGTCATAAAATGACCCCTTCCCCTCAATTTTGGGTGAAACTGTGCAGAAGAAAACCTCCTAGTGTCACCTTTTTGAAGTGTGAAATGTGGCTTTTAACAATGATGAGCAAAACCCCTAAATCGAACAAATTTAATCTATACACATCTTTCTTTCCTGAGACAATAATCTCTGCTCATTTAATTTTTCATCATTATTTTGGCAGATATGACTAAAAACTTACCTTAGTATTTCAGCCTCCGTTTTGAAAAATGTGTTAGCCTGGTATATGAATCTATTCTGTTATGTTGTAAAAATACAGATTTAAGTCTGTTCTCAAGCACTTAGGTAGCTAGTGACAAAACTGGACACAACTCTCACATTTGAAAAGAACAAAGGGCAATTCTGCTTTCTAAATTAGAAGTAGAAAGCCAAACTGAAAATTTTACTACTAAATTAATTGAAATAAGAATACAATGATGTTAACATAGTAGGCAATACAAATATATAAAAAAATAGTCTAAAATAATAGAAAAGATTTAATTAAGTTCTGACACACAGCAAACCACTTTACATTTAGCTTGCAATTTTTCCTACTCTTATTTAACCAAAGGGTTTGATTCATTAAGTGTTCCAATACTGAATAGAAGTATAGGATTGGGGTATACTCCCGTTATCATCGTTCCAATGGAATTAATCACTGAAGAAAGTGGAAGTAAATATGACTGATCTTAGATCACCATAAAGGTGGCAGAATCTTCTTGAAATAGACTGAACCTGACATTTCTCAAAACCGACTTCTATACAAATTGTTATAACTCAGGGCGTAATATATTCCCGTGTTTCTGCTATGCAATCGTGGGAGAAGAAAATAAATAATTTGCATTTTAAAGGGTATCTATCTCAGTTTAGGTGGTTGGTAGACTCTGGCAGCCACAAAATAGGCTTAAAATGTTAACTGTTACTCAAAATACTTGAAGGGGGAGGTAGAGCAGGAAATTTCTTAGATGTGACTTGATGAGGGTTAATGAGTCCCCAATTACGTGTGTGCTTTCTTAGTTGATAAAATATCAGCATCTCCCTTTGCCTTACTGTTCTGGCAGGTTTGTTTTTTCAGCAGCCAAAACCAGCCTTTTGTTTAGCGAGAAACACAAACTACAGACAAGGTTGCTCCAGAGAGAAAAATAACTCAGGGGTTTAATAAAGCAGCTTTTCCTATATTTCAGCACTTAAAATAACAAAGTTACTGTGACTTGAATTTTGACTACTCCTTATCGCCTTCCAGATGCAAAGAGCAATGTCACTACAATCAATGAATCAGAAAGCAAGGCGACCTTAATTTCAATATTTAAAGAGCAATTTAGGAAATTGAAACATGTGAAGGCAAGGAAGGAGGGAAGGAAGAGTACTTGCTGGAAACTTTACCTCTCTGATTTGGAGAATAGACAAGCTTATTTGAAAAAGACAGAAAGAAAAAGAATTATAAGTAATAAAACTTTTGTGCTATCTTGTTAACGCCATTGCTTTTTAATTTTTTTTATTACTTTTTTTTTTTTGAGAAATGTGGAACCATTCCATAAACACAACTGAGCTCTGCCTTCTGTTAAGGGCTGCAGCACCATTGAAGTTTGAACTGATTTAAGCAGTTCTGTTGCGCTTTCAATTCCCTCTACCTTCTTTTTTTTTATCTTCCAGTGGATTGAAATGTGACCAAATAGCAGCATGACTGTGAATGGAAAAGATAATTCTCACACGACATTCTTCTCAGTGCTTTGGGGAAAATACACACACAAACACATTTGCTCATGTCTGATTCAAGATGTGAAAAAAAAAAAAGGCGAATCTATGAGAAATTTTTCTGAAATTGGAAACACACTTAAAAACTCTATGTATTTGTTTTGTTTAGACTAATTAAAACTTCTGCTTTATGTTACCACAATAGACACTAAACATTTGCAATATATTTACTGAGGTTAAAGGAATTATGGGATGAATTTGTATCCATTACACCCTTATCCTTAAGCACCACTGCTGTAGTAATCAGTGGGAATATAGTTTTATCAGTCAAAAAGGTGACTTGTCAGTCTACCCAGAGACATTTCACACCCTCAGTATATTATACAATACAGAACGCTACTCAATTTTGGTTTTTGGGGAAAAAAAAATTAATTAATCTTTTGTTGAATCTTATATTACCATATTGACATAGCTAGATTAAAGATGGAGGCGAAAGAACTGGTGGATAGGCTGGGAGCACTGCTTTTCTCATACCTGCGTAGTTTGCTATACTAATGGAAGTCCTTATCATGAACACAAAAATGGCCAATTCCTGAAGTTCAAAAGAGTGAAAACTAAGTTTTAAATTCTAACAGTAGGGATACAGGGATTTCCTTCTGTTGTGGTGCCTCCCACGCACACACACACACAGAACAAACGTTCACTTCCCTTATTAAAACATGATGGTGAAACTAGGTCTTACTAACAGAATTTTTTTTCCATGTCCTACTCACAAAATCTAAATTAGATTAGAGTCAAGCTTCAGCTACATTAAGTCTCCTCTTCCAAGGAATTTTTTTTAAAACATGTATCTTTTCAGTTTCTGCAGCAACATGAAGGACTGTGAAAACTCTTGGTTAGAAAAGCTATTTTAGGTCTCAAAAAACTCGGGTCTATTTTCTTTCATTCAGCTTTTGTATTGTTCATTGTAAACTTTTCCTGAAGCATAAAAGCAAGAAAATTGGTATCAGCAATCTTCCCTTAGTGTCACGGTATACAGGATAGCACGATATCAGAACACCAGTAAAACACAAAGTACTGTTACATTATTTTGAAAACTTACACTCAGTCAAATTAAGAAGTTAGTTCTTAGAGCTGTCCCATTTTCGATACCCCATCTCTGGCCCAGGTAACTCTCCTCTTACAGAGAGAGCAAAATGCAAATCTGTCCCAATGGGAAAGCTCCCCAGTGCTTCTTGTTCATAGCCAGGCATATTCATTACAATTTAAAATTGGCTACATCAGTCTACATCAACATGCAGATTTATGGATTGAATTAGTTGAGAAGATGCTATGGAGGACATTCAACTTTATCTGCAATGGCACCTTGAACGTCCAGGAGATGAACAGAGCAACAGCTGGGAGGAGTGATTCTGAAATCACTGCGAAGCATCAGAGATCACAGGTCAGTGCAAAATAAAGATCCGTGTTGAGGCTCCAAGCTGCAAGTGAGGACTCTAAGACTGCATTTCAGACTCATTACCCTGATAAGCTAAGAGTAGACCTAACTAGGTGGCAAGAAGGAAACATCTGCCTTCTCAGAATTTCAGTGTTCAAATTATCATGCTCAGGAACTGACAATTCGTTCTCTTGAGGAAGTGCTCAACCATTAGATCTTAGGAAGAAATTCTTTGCTGTGAGGGTGGTGAGAAACTGCAAGAGGTTGCCCAGAGAAGCTGTGGCTGCCCCGTCCCTGGAGGGGTTCAAGGCCAGATTGGATGGGGCTTTGAGCAACCTGGTCTGGTGGGAGGTGTCCCTGCCCATGGCAGGGGGTTTGGAAATGGAGGATCCTTAAGGTCCCTTCCAACCCAAACTAATCTATTATTCTATGGTTCATTATATGGTCAAAGCTCTTGCAGCTGAAAGACCACTGCCAAAGAAATTAGAAACATCCTCCACATGAGAGTGGTCACACAGACCTCTGTTCTATGGGAGTACCTTCACCACACGGCTGAAAAGCTGCTGTGGGTCCAGTGTCACGTTATTTGAGGAATGCTGAGTCAGCTTCAATGAATCTATATAAGCGAGTTTGCACTGATTTAAAAAGTCAATAAATGCCATTTTAGACACACTGTTAGTTTCAGGTTTGTGGTGATGACTGCTATCACATGTTGGTTACCAACGAGGAGCTACAAGATGACGGATAGTGAAGGGTGGACAAAAACTGAATCAGACCACGCTTGCCAGCAGCTCAATTCATTGGAAAGCTCAAAAATAGCAGGACAGTAACCAGGTTTTAGAAAGTAAATATTACTGAAGTTTAGGTTGAGTATTTTCAATGCTAAACCTTATAAACATTTGTCAGAAGTTTTCCCCTTTACCACAACCCTATAAAAATCCATGGAAGTTCCTTTCTCTGTATTTCCTCAGACAGTGAAACTCTGACAAAGATGTGGTCTCAGATGAGATCTCACTCTCAGATGTGGTCCAAGCTTCAGGAAACACGTATTCCATTCTAAATTATCAAGAATTGGCTGTATGGTGCAGGTGGTCACATCACTTGCATTAATGTACGAGTTGATCTCCTCTCTTACATGCCAAACAACCTTCTCACTAAAAAAGCAATTCAGATATTTTGCCCCAAAACACTGTGTCCTAGAGTACTACCAGAGGTTGGTAGAAGTAACATGTTTCTAATAAAATGCTTGGCATTTAATGAATTGAACATTCAGTGCCATTCACAAAGTTCTGAAGCTCAGACAGCAGGGAGCTTTTTAAGAGGGCAGGTATGAGTGAACTCAGGTAGAAATCAGACAGGCTGGCTGGGAAATGGAATTACCCAGAATAATCACTAAACTAGGGCAGTTTTGGACTTCGTATGTTTTAAGTTTATAAATTTCAGCTCTGTTGGTTAACTCCTTATCTGGCAATAAACAGAATTTTAAAATAACTTTCTAAGGACAATACATGCATCAATAAGATGTGCGTGTTGGACTAAAATGAGCTTGTTTTAATTAACAGTTCTAAAGCTAGATAGATATGTAAGAACCACCGCTACTGTGAACTGACAATGAAGTTACAGGAGGAGCTTCAAGCAACATGAAGATGAGGGAAGGCAGCATTACCAGGGCTGCTGAAGAGCAGCAAGGAACTCAAGGAAACAATATCACTGATGATAAGAGATGCAAAATTTTAAAGGCTGTTTCAGTGCTCCAGCCTGTGTGCTGCAGTTGTTTGAAATGGATCTATTTCAGGACTCAAAAAGTTCACTTAAAGTCCTCTCAAACGTCTGAAAAAGGCAATAAAAACCTATGACTGAAAATAAAGCCTAAACTCAAAATAAAATTCTTGCATTGTTTTAGTTTATACATTTTAAATAGTAGTTTTCAACACTCTGTTTAGTTGGGCTTGACAGAAACCCATTGACATTTAAAAGGGATTCTTTAAAGGAGATCTTCTTAAAGATAGATGTTGTGACAGACCTGGCCAAAAACAGGACGAAGACCGTCCCATGTGAATATATTTTAGAGAAGTATTTGTCCTGCAGCTTCCTGTGACTGGAAGAGCTATTTAAAGGTGAATTAAGAGCAACTGCATCTATGAGGAACAAATTACAAGCTGGAATGGAGGTCTGCTTTAATATACTGCTTTTTATAAACATCCAGTTTACTCAGGACACTGCGAACTCAGGACAAAAATCAAGAGTAAAACTTAAAGTAAAATAATGAAAACAATAACTTGATGGTAAATGTTTTAAGCAAAATAAGCAACCGTCATCTAGGTTGAGGATGACACCAAACTGGGGGGAGAAGTGGATCTCCTTGAGACAGGGCTGCCATTCAGAGGGGCCCAGGTGGGCTGGAGAAAGGGGTCATCAGAAACCTTACGGAATTCAGCAAGGACAGATGTGAAGTTCTACATCTGGGAAGGAAGAATCCCTTGCCATGATACAGGCTGGGGATGGACTGGCTGAGGGATAGTGCTGCTGAAAAGGACCTGGGATCATGTTAGACAGAAGATTATAAAGGAAAAAGAGCCAACTCCATTAGGAGACAGCAGTGTGCATGGCAGGAGTGCAAGATGTAATGTGCGTACACAGAAACAAAAGTGTCACATGGGATATAAATAAAACAAGCTTCTTCCCTGTGACAAAGTCAAGTAGCACAACAAATTGTGCTACAAGACATTGTGCACTCTCCGCCTTCTGGGGTTTTCAAGATTGAACTGGGTAAAGCCCTGATCACTTGGATCTGATCTCATAGCTGAGCCTAGTTTGAGCAGGATCTGAGACCTCCCAAGGTCCCTTCCAACCTGAATTTTCCAGGGATCATTCTGTAAGCATATAAGATGTTTAATATGTTTGTAAGGAGCCTGTTTGAGAGTGTCTTCTCTTCACAGGAAAGGGTGACTTTTCTTATTTTTGGCACAGGGATAAATAACTTACTTGAACACCCCCATTCAGATTATTTATGGAAGAACATAGTGCTAATCATATGATTGTGTGTTTTGGGACCAAGAAGTGGCTCAATTAAATTGAGAACTAAACCAAAAATGAAATTTGAGGTTAAAGAATGGCTGGCTCTTTCCCTGCCCTACACAGTCAGCTCTCATACTGTCTTCCACATTGTGGTGTTTCCCATAACAAAGCCCCAAGGAGCACAGTTTGCTGCGGCACAACAAAAGGAGACATCACAAACTGCAGAATTCTGTGATGGTTACTACTGGGACTGAGGGCAAGAGAGAGAGGTTCAGACCTCTCTCCTCTCAAGAGTGTGATAACTGAAGAACTCAACAACCTTTCTATTGAAAGCAGCAATGTCCTAAGGACATAGATCCCCTCTCTCTGAAACTCTTTCACAGGTAGATGGCCAAAGTATTTTGGAGGGAACACACCAAGGATCAGGAACAGCCCCCTCCCTAGCCAAGAGCATTCTGTCTCACCCTGCGTATGTTTTAGTAGGCACAGAACATGCCCAGATAGAGGTGTAAAATATGGCAACCTTTCTAGGTTTTTGCAGAAGCAGTATTCATAAATTGCAACTGTAGCAATTCTTTACCTTTGTTCTTAGTGCCAATAAGGAAGACATTTAGGAGGAACCCATTAACCAAACTGAGATTTGCTCCTGAGATTTGTTCATCTCTAGCAAGAGGACTGGTAAAATCATCACTAGCAAAACAGAGCTGGAGACATGAGAGAGGAAGGCTTGACACTTCATCATCATTGCCACAAGGTATTAATTTCTCTCTGAAAATCCAGTTTAACAATTTTCATTCAGGAAAGATGAATGCCCATAGCAGGGAAAGTAAACATGAACTATGGAAAGTCTTTCTGGTTAAGCTGGGAAGGCTGCAGCCAAGATATTTCCCACTTAACCTTCATCAAGGAAAAGGTCAAAAAAGGCCAATGTGTTTAAGCAGGGCACAGGATGGAACAGAACAAAACTTCCTATGAAAAAGATTAAGTTCGCATTCTTTTGGCTTTCATTAAAACTATTCCACATCACTCCACACTTTCATTTAAAGCAGTTTCCTGACAGCATTGAACACAAGATCTTGAAGTAGAAAAATTGAAAGATACAAGTATAAATGGAAAATGGTTCATGTACTGTATAGAAAATGGGGGGAAAATATGAGGGACACACGGAAACAACAAAAGAAGTAATACTTTTAGCCTTTGCAAATTAAATAACACATGGTGCTCAAGCTAGTCTTCCATCCCGTGTATTTTACGCTGAACAGTTCCCAGGACATATGTGGCTTTATCAAAGTAGAAGATTTTTGTTTTATATGAAGCTTCTAAGGAAGAAAGAATTTTCTTCCAGCACTCCAGGACTCCCAGGGTCTCCATGGATGTCATTTCCAAACTGCTGGGAAAACAGGTTAGCTCCTCTTTGTCGCTACCACCTCCCTGTGTCCATTACAGCAACTATAGGTATTGCACAATAGAATGTGATACTTGGTAAATGCTTTAGAAATGTTTGATTGTGAAAAATCACACTCAGGATTTCTCTGGGGAAAAAAGGTAAGTACACTAAGTACATCTTTGAGCAGACCAGTATGTGGATGGATCAACGGATATGTGCAAGAAGCACACTGAAGTGCCACTGAGGGAGGCACAGAAAGCATTTTCTTTCCTTCCTCCTCCTGCCAAATCTGGTCTACATTCCTTCAGATCTATCAGCCATGATTCAGACTCCTACTCCATCAGTTTTAGAAGCTGCCTCTTCACTCAGACTCTTTTGTGATGCCTCTATCTATAGTGTCAGAATGGCACTTCATTGCCCACCTGAATTTTCAACCTCCATTGTTCATATTAGGTGTAGATGTTGATGACTCATGATGAAGCAGGGCAAAAAACTTCTTCAAACAATGAGAATGGCCCACTCAGAGCTTTGAAGACAAGGGCTGAGACAAGGACTCCTCATTTCATACCAGATGTGACTCAGCAAGGTGTCTGGAAGAGAGGGGTGAGGCACCCTTGGAGACCGGCACTGCCTTGTGTTAGGCTGTCATCCAAACTCTCTGCAACACTTTTTGTAAAGGTTAATTGTTTGACAGTAAGGTATGAATTAAAAAAAATCCAGACCCATAAATCAATGCATTACTCAGATCAATTCCAATCTCAAAAACCCAGCATATTCTCCTATTGCAAGCAGGGAAACGTGGAAGTTCTGGCAGCTATAGGTAGATGGATAAAAAGAGCCCAGTGAATATTTCAAATGCGTACTATATTCAGCACACTGATGCTCCACATGTCTCTTTTCCGCTGTCATGGTAGCACTGGTGTTACAGTTCAGTGTACAGTTGTGTTAGTGCAGCAAATGTAAAATGGCTGACTGACTCTTGTTCATGACCTGAACTGTCTCTGATTGAAGAGAAAAGATTCTTGTGGCAAATTAAAAAGTTTTTCTGCGTTGGATTTTGCCCCTGAGGTGTGTGCGTGCACTCCAGTAGTAATCTCCAGCAGAGCAATGAAGCAGAGAGGTCGCAGCAGTAGCATCGCTCATCCCAACCAGAGCCGCTGATGCTCATGTCAATGGCCTTGGTAAACAGTGCAGAGTATGCTGAAAGCAGCTTTATTCAAAGCAACCTTGAACCAACACCCAAAGGGAGACCAACAGAGAGTCAGCAGTGTGGTAGGTCTACTCCTGAGTATGACTGCAGGGCGTGCTCACCACACAGGGACGCATTGAAGCTCCTCAACACACAGTTCTCTCCAATAACTCTGCAGGCTTCTGACAATGACCAAGCAAAACACAGCAAAAAAAAAAAGAACCAATAAACAAAGTGTGCAAGTTCTTCTCACACTGCTCATGCTGTCCAGCTGCCAAGAAGAGCCATGAATTTTCCAGGCTTACATACAAGGTAGACAGGCTTCCTCAAAATAGACAAGCTAAGGGCATGGTTGCACAATGTCACTTGCCCAAGACAGCATGGACCTCAGTTCTAGCTAGTCATGACCATTTTACCTTGCTTTTCAAGACCATGCTGGCAACTATTCTCCACTCTAAAGAATTCACAGGATTTCATAGGCTTCTTTTTTATGTTTAAGGTACCCAAGACCAAAACAAGTATCTGTAAAACAGACCTATTTCTTGACATATAGTTATATTGCTTCTCAAACCTTTCACAAGTTGCTGAGGTGCAAAAAAAACCCCAAAAAAAACCAAAAAACAAAAAAAAAACCCAAAGGTCCAGAATTTGTGGAGAAGAAGAGTTTGCAGAGCAGTTTAGTGAAAGGGAAAATTGGACTTGAGCTACATAAGATAGAATAGACCTTAAAAAAGGGATATATCTGTTTTAACACATCATTGTAGCTGCTCATCTTTCTATGTTGAACTATTTGCTGGGGTTTTTTTGAGAAACGTGGAGATCCCTGACCATGCATCCCTCAAAGTCTCTTCATTTTGCCGTTCCTCACTTCAGAGGACTCATGCTTTAGAGGAATTCTCCAGACCAAGCAGAAGGAAACCAAAAAACTAAGGCGGCAGCCTTTTGTGCTTAGGAGTTGGAGAGCAGTAGAGCACAGGGAGCCTTCCTCTGTGAGCCTATACACCAGCCATGGATTGAAGTTTCCAGTGAGATAAGAAATGTCAACCCTCTACTGATATAGAGATAAAAGAAACTACTGGAATGTCTTGCAGATAAACTTGGGTTAACTTCAGAACCTTTTTATTGGTCAAACTATGGTAATGGTCTCCCTAAATCCTACGCAATGGTGGCCAAGCAGATCGTGTTACAGTCTCAGTTCATAAATTGGCTCTAGATGTAAAATAAATCACAAGGTAAATTCACACGTGCTTTACTAGGGATGCATTCAGGAACTCAGATATTTCAGCTATCCTCTTCAATAAAATAGTGGGGAATGACACCAGGGAAATATTTGCTAAAAATTACTACAAAGGTTGGCTTAATGCAAACTTCTTTATTGCTAACAAGTTACCAAAACCCAAATATTGTTCTAAAATCAATTATTGTTAGCTTTTTTTGCAGTCCTTGGAAAAAGTTTTAGTTAAAAAGGCATCCTGTGCTGATTATTTACAGCTTGTTCAGTTTGTTATTGCACTACTGTTCTCCAATTTGTGACTGGCATGCCCTGAGGCAGCTAAGTCAGTGGAAGATAATCCTCAAAGGATTTAGCGTAGCTAAATCCAGAAACTTGGGTACTGAATCGCTTACAATTCTGCCTTTCTTCTGTTCTTCATCCACCACCATACCCCTGTAAGATCATCCATTATTCCTCACTACACCTTCAGCGCTTGCAGGTACCAACAACATCTGTGATCCTCCCAAACTTTATCTGCCCCGCAGGTCTTCAAGACACTCATTCAAGTAGCAACAGTGGGTGATTTTTAAAACATTTTCCTGTAACTTATATAACTTAGGGGGAAAAAAAGAAGACTAGGAATTTTTCCTGTCCGCATAACCCAGCACTGAAACAGATGACACTTTGGATGAGTACAGTGTTGCCTTTCTACAGTCAGTGACTCAATTATATTTAGTACAGAATGGGCATCCTAGGCGCTTCAAGTGAATCGCGGCTCCTGCCTCGTACTTTCTTCTGTGAAAAGTATCAGAGACACCTTAAAGGACTGTGTAGAATTACATCACAGCCGTTCAAATACAGACAGTGCTTACCCATGACATTGCTCACCTGTGAGCCCACCAAGAAACTCAAGATGCTATCAAGTGTCTCCAGCTTAAGCTCCTTAGCAATCCTTGTAAAGCAAGTGGGTAAGCTCCATCCCTACACATGCAACTGAAAGAGGCAAGTGCCTCTGAAGGACACTTTCGGAAGGACATAGACCTGTTGTAACAGGTCCAGAGGAGGACCATGAAGACACTCAGAGGGCTAGAGCATCTCTTGTATGAGGACAGGCTGAGACAGTTGGGGGTGTTTAGCCTGGAGAAGAGAAGGCTCTGGGGAGACCTTATAATGGCCTTCCAGTACCTAAAAGGGGCTACAAGAGAGATGGGGAGGGACTCTTGATCAGGGAGGGGAGCCATAGGACAAGGGGTAACAGTTTTAAACTGAAAGAGGGGAGATTTAGGTTGGATATTAGGAAGAAATTCTTTCCTGTGAAGGGTGGTGAGACACTGGAAGAGGTTTCCCAGAGAAGCTGTGGCTGCCCCACCCCTGGAAGGGTTCAAGACCAGGCTGGATGGGGCTTGGAGCAACCTGGTCTGGTGGGAGGTGTCCCTGCCCATGGCAGGGGGGTTGGAACTGGATGATCTTTAAGGTCCCTTCCAACCCAAACCATTCTATGATTCTAAGGTTTCCAAGAAGAAATCCTGCCTGCCTAACATCAGCATGTGGAAGTCTTCAGAGAGACTCTTTCATTGATTAGAGAGAGAGCATGCCTTTAGGTGTCTGCTGTATAAGTATTTAAGACTCAGGGGCACCTCAGGTGCTTTGGCTGTGAAGACTAGATCCCACCCTCAGAACCTTATTCTCAACCACTCATGTTTCTTTCCTCTTTTCTATCTGCTCTTATTAGCTTCTCTCCAAAATCTACCTGTTGGCTTAAAAAAAAATAAAATAAAATCAGAAACAGCATGCTCTTTCCATGTTCTGAATGACACTGCAACAACCCTCTCCATAAAAACAGATACACTTTCATTCGAAATGAGCATATTTAGCATTCTGCTCATGGCAAGACTGGCACAATTGCATGTGTCTGTTATCACCCCTTCTCCTGTAGACACACACAGTGCTCTGGTTGGCAGGGTGAGGTGTCACCAGGTATCTAAGTGATCTTACTGCTCATATCCCCCTAAAGGGGTGGCCGAGATTTTCCCCCCCTTACCCCAAGCCACCAGCTCCATGTGGACCTTATGTCTGTTTGCTGAGCTGAACCAGCTCACTAGGTGGGCAGCCAACACAGCTTCCCACTGCTCCGATGGAGCTCCTTCAGCATGCCAAGAGGTGAGCCAAGAGCCAAGCCTGGCACGGGGGAGGAGACGGGAGCACACTGCTGGAGGCAGAGGATGGGAGGATCAGGGATGGGTTTCTCCAGGGCAGTAAGTTATTCCACCGGCTGAGCGGATTTAAGGAGCCTAACCCTGCATTGCAATAAAACCTCTTTAACAAAATGAGAGTTATCAGACAAATGATCAGAAATTTTGGGGGGGGAGCTGATTACAGTAAACCTCAGTGGGAAAAAAAAAAAAAGAAGTGTGTTGTCTTGTTTTTTCTAATTGCCAGATATAACATACACAAACCCACCTTGTTCACAAAGTCTGCATGCATTTACATACTCAGATTTGGGATTTCCGTTAGTTTCCTTCATGTTTCTGGAGCTACATGTAAGTTGGCTTCCTCAACAACCAGGAGGATTAGGTTTAAAAAAAAAAATATATATATAGAAATGAGAGATCCGAACTTCTCACGTTATATCTTGCCGCTAACACTTGAAGCTTTACAAAGGAGTCTAAATATCACGAGACTAGTGATAAAAGTCAGGAGAGTTGGCAGCTCCGCAGACATTTATGGGCTTGCTAACATTTTTCTGTTTTTAAGTGAAAACAGACAAAACCATGCACATGCTAGAATAATGAATATCTTGGCACATTGCAATTACAATACTGGAACAGACCACTATTCTGCTTTTATGCATGCTTTTGAGAAAAAACAATCCCTATGTTCAGCTCCCTGTTACATTTATTCTCCAGAATTCCAGTGCCAAAGGCTTCCCCATCTTCTCTGTGGGCTTTCCAAGCAGAATTCACCTCCTGTGAAGCACCACAAAAATACAGCTGCCATGGAGCAGCTCCTCTTCCTGGTGAGATGGGTTAGTCACATCATAGAGAAATGGCAACATGCGATGCCATAATTAAACTCAGACAACTTCAGGAGAGAATCTTTTTTTCTTAAAAAAAAAAAAAACCAGCATAAAATTACTGACTTTCAGTGTGTTCCTTCCATTTAGAAACTCTATGAAATATTTTGAAGATGATAATCCAGCACTGATCTACAAAACAGTCTGGATTTCCGTAACGCACCATACCACACCTAGAAATCCTCCAGAATATAATGGTGCTATCGTCACACACTTGCCTGTGATAAAATTGGTGAAAAGGAGTATTTTTTTGTTTGGAGTACCAGCAATATTGTCAATGTTGTAGGGAACGATGAAAACTGCAATGTAGAATTATAGTCAATTGTAGGTTAATTTTTGCTATAAAATAAATCAAAGCAAAATTTTAAGAAAGTAATGATAAAATCTTGGGTGAAAAGGTCAACTATTACAAAAATGTTTCACCAGTGATGGCTAAGGCTGGGAAGGCTCAGAGCTCCAGGATTAATAGAGCACACACAGTAACAAAGGTTTACCAAACTTTTCAAGCAGGTTCTGAAAGTGGGAATTAAAGTTCTGGGAAATCACTGATGCCGTATCTGCTGTGTGCAACGCATAAACTAGAAGATGAAATAAGTCGTAGTTTTCTCAGAAAATAAAAGCCTCAAGACTCCAAAAATTAAAAGGGAATTACTCTCACTAGATAAAAATAACTTCTGAGCATGAACAAGCAAAACAAAAGCAAAGATCTTGCAGGGGCTCTCAAAAGGAGTCTACCGACATAACTGAAATACGCTAAAGTAATTCATCTAAAAAGCGTGTGCTTTGGCAATTTGTATATTCCTGTGTTGCATTCTGAGGTGACACTGGTGAAGGTCCTGAGTCTTTCCACTGCAGAGAGCCCTACGCAAGCACACAAGAGCATTGAACATCCCCTACTTGCTAAGAACAACACTAGAGTTACTGCACTCTGATCATATGGAGATGGTGAATTGGTGCTGGAACGAGACAAGTGAAAGATGGGAAAAAGAAGAGGGAGACAGGGGGGAATGTGATGTTGTTGGTCCAGCTGGGGAGGCGGTGATGATGGAGGATTTGTTAAAGGGAGAAGCAGGCTGACTTGCTGCCACTGCTGGGACACAGCAAAGGGGATGGTGTCACCTCCCACCCCCTTCTCCCGCTGTTTTCCATGCGTGTTACTGTGCAGGGACAAGATCTACAGGTGATGGCAGCGCAGGGACAGCCACAACTCAATGGGTTATTCACTACGTACATACAGCTCCCCCTACTCAATCTGCAGCCCCCTTGCAGGAGCTCTACCTCACGGGGGTGTTAGGAAAACCCAGTAGAAGGACAGCTACTGGGTGACACGTGTGTCACGTAGTGCTCTTGTGAGCTGTGCTATTCAGTGCCTTCTATTTTAACATCCCCCAAATCTCCTAAGACGAGCAGTTAAAATTTAAACAGGCATCCTACAAACACGCTCCTGATCCCGTTATCAGCGTCGTGGATGGGATTACAATGAGGGTGGTAATGGTGGAAATTTTTTTGAGGAGAGATCTAGTATCAACAGCAGGAGTGGCCACTAATTGGATTCTTTCTGTGTCACCGCAGAGTTGTCACGGGACCCTCGCTCTCTGTTGAGCGCCGCAGCTCTCAAGGCACTCAGAAAGGAGCTCTCTCAATTGTTATCGCATCAGTCTGCCTCCCCACTCAAACACAAATCCCCCCGAGCCCTCTCTAAAGCTGAGGAAATCATGGAACCCATGACCCCCCACGACATCTGCGACAAGTGTCCAGCCTCCCCTGGGGAAGAACGAGTCCTGCCGCCACGCAAAGCTCAAACTCCTGATCCTACACGAGTAAACGTATAGCACTGAGTGCAGCATGTAAGTTAAAGCAAGCTAGCTAATAAACTGCAAACTGTCAAAGTAGTCTGCAATAAAGTGATTTAGTCACAGCAGAATTTGCAAATCTTTCGAAATATTTTTTTTCCATAGCTGTCTAACTTCCACCGAGTGTGGGTTTTATAATGGTTTCCACATTTGGAAACACGGTCCCCACCATCACAACATTTTTAATAAACTGGTTTTTATCAGTTCCCGACTGGAATGAGAGCTGTTACAATAATTTTCACACTGATACTTGCCATCTCTAGGATACTTCTGGATTCCTACACGCATTTTTTTCCCCTAATGACCTCTCATTTAGCCTACCTTTTGAAGATGTATTTACATGCCATTTGGAAATACACCAAGGGTTTCTTTTTTTTTTCCCCAATGTGAAATTACACCAATCATAATTAATTTTTTTCCCCCCTCTGAAACAGAGACAAAAAATCAATGAAAGGCCAAGGAGACATGCCAAGCAGCAGAAATTGAAGTTGCATATTATGACGGAACAAGCTCTCCCACCTCGATTATAAAGTGCTAAGAAGAGGAAGCCCCTGATGAGCAATAAACTGACACATAATTAAGACAATTCAGGGCAGAACACACTCTGGCTGAAAAACATTTTCCTTGGGCTCTGCCTTCCTGCTTGGAGCCTCAAGGAGGAAAAAAAAAATGAAAAAAAAATTAAAAAAATATGACACTTTGAAAACAACTGTATGAAGGCAATCAGTATCCCACCTAGTCTTCACTTGCTGGGGGAAAAAGAAACCCACCAGCTTTTGTGCAGTGGGGACTCCCTCCCATCACACACACGGTTGATAGTACAGACATGCCTGGTATGTTCAGCATTCCATATCAAGCAAAGATGAATTAGCCGCAACAAAAATGTGTTGCAGCTTTCACGCAGCAGTTTATGGATCTTTTTGCACCTCTGGAATTTTTTTTTTTTTTTTACCTTGAGCATATCATGGATCTGCTGTGGTTGTGCTGGTCTCAGATCTTTTCCTCAGATTATTTTTATCTCACTGTGAGGAACATCTTTGTGGGTTCTGAACACTTTTACAGCTGCTAGGATGCTAATGGGAACTTCATGTGTGTACCCAGTACAAGTGCTCTCAGGGAAAAAAAAAAGCCAGTGTCAAAGGAAGGTATGTAGAAGTCACCATAAATATGTCTTTGAATGTTTACCATCTGGAACAGTAGATTACATTTTGACAAGAAGCTGGACTGCCCCGTGGGCATTGTCTTTTAAACAGCCCCATCATTATAAAGGAAGGAAAAACATGATTTGCTGTTCCTAGTTTCTCAGCGAGATTTTCTGGCAGTGCTAGAGAAACTCGTTTTTGGTTTTTTTTTTTTCCCTAGTAAAACAATAACAAGTTGGGTAGCACTTTCTTGAGAAATATGTTTTCTTATAGATCATCTGATCTGTGATCTGACGATACCCGCAGAGAGGGATGCGTTTCAGGCAGGCTGTGCAAATCACAGTGCTGCACCTTGGCTTTGCTGGAAGACTAAACCTCTGTGCACCAAAACTGCCTTATTGGGCTTCTCACAAGACACACTGGGAAGACTGAAGGGGAGAAATCCAATATACAAGGCTTTAACAGAGTCATAGTGAGGGTTTCCTTTGGTTTTGTTTTGCATTTTTAAGCTTGTAAAAGTTTCTGTCACTTTTTACAAAGAGAAAGGGTGAACTGAGAGAAAAATCAAATTTGTTCACATATATCCTGGTCTGGTCATGCAGTCATATTAAGCATTTAGGTAATTCTGTTTCAAATTGCTGTGGGTCAGGTCTGAGGACACATTCTTACTGAAGAGTGCGTTTGAAAATACAAGCTGAGAACAACCTGTAAAGAAGCCAAATAAGCATGCTCAAAAAACCAAAGTTAACAAAAAAAGTTGGTTTGAGGCAAAAAAATGTATGTGCAACCTGAAACATGGTTTTATGGGCAACGTTACACAGTTGAATGCCAAAATCACAAAGCACCAGCTATAAATCCCCTTGCTCAGCCCACTAAACAGATCTTATTTCAGAACACATTATATGCAGTATTATTTATGGAGTATCTCACCTGTAAACGGTGAGGACAGTGCTAGATTTCTTTCACAAGTAGGAGGCCAATAATTCATAAGCACCACAGGTATGTGAGAGTTAGCGTGAAGATCTGTTACAGTGTGAAAGAAACAAATCATTTTGTTACTCTGCACAGGAAGACAGTGTATATATATATATGTACACACAGTAAATCTTGTATTAAAAAAAAAAACAAACAGGAAGATAACCCATCCTCTAGTTTCTCCATCTAGATCATTTAGGGTAAAACAATGAGAACACCTTAATTCTCTGATAAGGCAACATACTGTAATTAGTGATAACGTTTCTGACTTCTTAGTTCATTTGCTGTGCTTTCCCAGCTCCAGATGTCAATGAACTTAACAGTCGAATTAAATGGAAATGATAGCAGAGTACTTCCATAACTAGCTTCTAATTACATCTCTGCCCCTCTTCCTTCCTAAACGTAAATTTTTGCTTACTTTTAATTAACACTTCAGATCGCCAGTTTAGAACCTATAAATATAGCGAGACTTTAATGATCCGTTCTACTGATGCTACTTAGTTCTCAACGACTTGTAAAACTTTCACAAACAGATCTGCAAATGAATTACATCCATCTGCTCGGCTGCAGCTGCAAGAGCAGCATTACATTGTACCCCTACTTTCCCGTTTGGTGGTTTTGTTTGGTTTGTTTTGGTTGTTTTTTTTTTTTTCTTTTTCTTTTTTTCCTTCTCTTTCTCTTAACTTTAAGCCCATGTGTAAACCAAACCATCTCCGGACCGAGCATCAGAAGCCCAGCCAGGTCCCTCTAAAGGACTCTTCAAACTTTACAGGCATCTCAGAGGCACTTTCAGCCAACCGCCCCGCTTTGCCTCCCAGCTGAGCCCCGGCCAGGCTGCACGCTGCTCCAGCATCCTCCTCCAAACCCCGGGAATACTCTGCCGCGATCCCTTCCCACCCCTCTACCGAGACGAGGAAGCGTTTCTACCCGCAGCCGCGGCGACAAACGCTCCGGGGCTACCCCTCCGGAGGTGCGGGGCACAACACGTGTGTGCGGGAGAGGAGAGCGGAGCCTGCGGGAGCTGGAGGAGGAGGGAAAGAGGAAGAGGAGGCACCCGCCGTGTTAAGATACACCGCTCCGAGATGAGATTTTTTTTTTTCCCTCTCTCTTTTTTTATTTTCTTCCCTAATCTACACCTTCAAAAGCGTGACCTCGGCTGCGGGAGGAGCGTTGGCTGGCTGGAGACAGCCCCGCATCAGGCTGTGCTCGCTGTTATCTGTCAGCCCGACAATAGCAGCATTGATAAGGCAGCAGCAACTGGCTTTGACAAGTGTGCTGTGCTAGCATTCCTCTGAAAACCCTGAAGGAAAAACCAGAAAGAGAGAGAGAGAGAGAGAGAGAGGCAGGAGGTGCCTTTTACTTTACCTGAACCAAGTGTGGGGTTTTATTTTTTCCCCTCCGAGCTGCTGGAAGCGATTCCTCCCTCTCTTCTCCCCCAGAGCTAGGTGGTTCTTCTTTTGCTCGCAAGCTCGCACTTGGGGAAGACCACACAGCTCCAGCAAGGCTGCCTCTCTCCCCTAATCCCCACTCGAGTGTGATGACACACACTAACCCCAACCATCTGTTGAAACACGTCCTCAAGCACTCGGCACAGTGGTGTGTCAAGACGGGCTGCCCAATCCAATCGCTGGGGCTGGGTGGCTCTTAAGGAGCTGGAGGCAGAGACAAGGGGCAGAAACTATAGGGCTGAGAACTCTTTAAGCAAAGTAACCTGAGATTTTGAGAAAGGGCTGCTATTGAGGGGAGGAAAAAAAAAAAAGAAAAAAAAAAAAAGAGCAGAAGGGGGAGGTACTAGGGGGAAGGTAGAGGGAGTGGATTAGTCTGGTGGCCAGTTGTGTTACTTCTCACAACTCCTTGTATTCCCAAGGGACCGCTGGGACCCCCTCGCCGTGGGATGCGCAGAAGCACAAGAGCAACACTAAAATCATCATTTTTTTTTTTTTTTTCTTTTATGGCGGGTCTATTGAGGGCAATCTCCTCCGAGAGACGCTTTTCTAAAAGGAGATAAAAGATGCGGTTCGGGATCCGGATAATGTGGGAGTCGTTTGCACCGCGATGTGACATTTGCATCCCCAAATCCCAACTCCTTACCGGGTCCCGATTGCCCCCCGGGGCTCTTCCCGGGGGAACGGTGGCGAGAGGCAGAGGGAATACCGGGGGGTTGGGGATGGGGGGGGTGGGAGAAGAAGGGACAACCCAAAGGGCAAATATTTCTACTTCTGCACAGATATCTGCAAGTCCTCCCCACCAGCCTGGCGCTTCCCCGGGCTGGTTGTAGACGCCC
>VXAK01024482.1:6723-32323 GCA_013399435.1 Arenaria interpres
TCTCTCTCTCTCTCGTTCTCTCTCTCTCTCGTTCTCTCTCTCTCTCGTTCTCTCTCTCTCTCGTTCTCTCTCTCTCTCGTTCTCTCTCTTTCTTTTTTCCCCCCTCGCAAAATATTAAGTCTGCTCCTGATTTTTAATCAGTGTTTATGACATAAAGATTTAATTTGGGATATAAACTAATTGCATTCTCTGAGTTTTCCAAAACCTGCTTTTACCAATACTAAGGTCATTGCTTACATAGAATGTATTACAAGTGTATTTGGGTTTTATCGAAAAGAAAATGATGTCTACAGTCTTTCTCCAACATTTTTTGGTGTTTGGAGGCATTTCCAAAAATGAACTACAAATACGATTCTTGAGGAAGTTAATACTAACTTTTTCAGTCTTCATATTTGATCAATATTCAAATCTGGTTATCTAAAGCTTCAACTGATTAAGGGTCCTTTTCATATTTTATTTCCTTTTCCCGATATTTACCAAAACCCCGGGCACCTGAAATCTCCTGAGGAATTTTGTTCTCAAGACATCAATCTCTTGGGAACAAGAGATTGAGGAACTTTCAGATATTTGAATGTTTATGTGGATTACAAGAATAACAAGAACTACACCTCAGGCTAATGAAATGCTGGATGTGATGTTAAACATCATGTCTAATTCTTAAGTTTGTTTAGAGATAAGGATGTACGGGATATATTGGCTCATTCAAGCCATCTACTGAGATATCTGACCTTGTGTGGCATGCCTTTCTTTCAGGGTTGTCTGTGCCAAACATGGACTGAACTTTAGGTCTTTGTCTACAGCACTGCACCTTAACAACTGCCCATTTCCTGGGGGAAATCTGTGGTTTGTGTTTTGGATCAGCTCAACTCTCCAGGATGAAAGAAGCCTCCAGATGAGGAGTGCTGATAGTAAATGCAATTAATAGCAGCAAGAATGCAAGTAAACCTAGAAAAACAGTGTCCTGCACTGTGCATAAAACTCTTTCTATCAGCACTAAGTAGACATTCTGAACCCTTTTGAACTGGACAGTGGTCATGTATTTTCTGTTACTGAGTAGAGAATAGAAGCAATGTAGCTACAACTTATGGTCTCAGTATTATTGTTGTCACAGGACTCATGGCAAGGGGTTGGAGTGGTCAGAGTGTGTTAGCAAATATCGGAGCTTGTCAATGGAAGCTCATTAATATAGCAGAAATCTATCTTAGGTTCTTTTTTGTAAGCAACTGAATTATTGCTTCAATGTCTGTGTCCTATGAGCCTTCTGCAAATAGTTCAGCCTTAATTATTCCATGTGGCACTCTCTCAGATTGCTATCCTTGGCCTGATTATAGAGAGGAAGAAATCGCATTTGCATCTAAAGAGTGTCATCATCTTGTTTTTTTCACCTCATATTATTTTCATAAATATCCTTCTGTGCCATTGGTTATCAGTAAGAAAACCCATCTTGTCTTTTTTGAATTTCCGTGCGTATCCCAACCTGTTTTTTTTCTCATTTTTTCCTATTCAGAAGCAGTCTCTTCTTACTGTACATCTGTTGCAAAACAAAAGATGACAAAGTGGTTTACATATCAGTTTGATACATAGATAAAGACTTAAACAATAACATGGTAAAGCAGACAAAACCTGAAAAAAAAACCCTGGCAGATGAGACACATTAAATGAAAGAGTGGCTATAAACAGCTCAGATGACGTGTGTGTACCAGCGTTGTCATCGGCATGCATGAATTTCAGTGGAGAGGCTGCTGTAATAAGATGTGTGTGAGCTGATGACTTGAACATTTTTATTTTTCCCTTATTTTTTTCCCCTCCAACTGAGGAGACATTTGCCAGGAGCCTATGAAGTAAAATCTCTATAGCAAATCACAAGAAACTGTTTCTTTTCATGTCTGTATGATACAAACAGGAACATGACAAGACGCCACCCCCAACACACACACATTCTTAAGAAGAGAGTCTTTGTTTGGAGCTCAGTGTTATGGGTGTGAGACCGAAGTTTGGTGAGAGGCCCTGTCTGTTTGTTCTCTGTTTCCACTTCTCTTTGATGTTGTGAAGCTGCTGCTGATCAAGGCAGGTACCTAAACCTCCCCCCATCACACCTCAAGACATGATGTCTTTTCTTCTTAAGCGGTGTGTGAGGCTCATGTGGATCACTGCTCCTCTGTGATATGTTGCCTCTGGACATTGAGTGGGCAGTGAGTCTGAACTGACAGGGATAGAAAGGAGGTTAGTGAAAGCTGTTCTAGTGCAATTCAGGTATTGGAAGGCTGCTGTTATATCCCACCAAACCCTTCGCTCCTCCAGCCTGGACAAATCTGCTTTCCTCAGCCTTTCCTCAAAGGGCAGCTGCTTCAATCCCTGGAACCATCTTGCTGGTCTTCTGTTGAACATGTTCCAGTTGTGTGTAAATTCATTATTTTCTGGAAACCTGGTGAAGATCTCCACAATACAGAGCGTTCTGTGTGCAGTTAAGTGGGTTGGCTGCACAAATCTGAGCTCAGATGGTCACCCTCTGAGTAAAGCCACACCAGTTCTCTGTACTTAATTTTTGCTCACGCATTTTTGGCACAACTCTAGATCAGACCCCACACTGGTATACATTTTGGGAAACAGAAAGCAGTCCATTTTCAGCAAAAACTTTGCAAATACCGAGTACTGATTTTTCCTGCACTTCTGTTAAACAAGTACTACCTTTCCTTTGCAGATGAAGAAACTGGAGGCAGATAAAGAAACTGGAGGCAGATAAATAATAGATAAGAAGTAGACAGCTGCAGAGACAGTGCAGATCAGAACTGAGGTAAGAGTTTGGCTGTTCAGTAACTCTTATTCCTGTGATCATACTTATAAACTTCTCTCTCTTAAAAGTTAGTTTGTTACACCTTCACAGCAATCTTAATTGCTGAAGCCCAACTACACAGTAGACTTTCATGTCTAAAGAAAGCAGTGTGGTGCCTTGTGTCTCCATAATTCAGATAGTTTGAATTTTTGGCCTTACTTCATTGCCTGCAAATCCTGAAGGCCTTTAATTTACGTGCCATTTTCTCAGCCTATTAAGAACAACCCCTGATCTTCTGGTGGCAGGCAGCTCCTTGCTTACATCTGTAGGGTCTCAAAAAACATTTTCTTTTTTTACTGCATAATCCATGGTGTAGTCTGACTGTGCCTGTAAGGATGCATACTCACATGTTGAGGAACATGGACTGTCTAACCACTGGGACATCTGCTGTGTCCTGCTGGAGCATGGCGGCAGCACTCATTTAGGATGTGAAAGACCAGCTAAAAGCTTTGACTGCCCAATTTTGGAAGAGTGATTTGAACCCAGCTCTCCCAACCATAAGAAAACCCTAGCTCCTAAAAAGACAATAAATTTTCAGGAAGGCTTTTCTTAATTTCTTCTGGGGAAGCTATTTCACTGTGTATGATATCTAACATAGGCGTATCTCCAACATCTGAAAAAATAGAGGGAAAAAATAACTTAGAGAATTGTAGGTAATTCAGGCACTGGTCAGTGCATTATTCTGCCAAGCTCTGATTCTGCAATAGATGGCAGAGTTCCAGCCAGACTTTTTAGCTTTATCTGAAAGCCAGACAGGCCAGATGCAGGCTTGCTCTATGTAAAATCTCTCTGCTTTGCCCTGCGTATGACAGTAATCTATTTTCTGGAAGGCAATGCAAATGTGCTGGAGCTGCCTCTGCTGCCGTAAGTTCGGTCCAGAGGTCTTACTCACTTGGGTCATTGCCTGCAAGCAGTTTAGCTATGCTCACACAGTGCCTATATTAGCTAATAAGTCTGCAGATCTGGGCTGGCTGTTGTGGAGCTGGGCATGCTCTCTCTGCATTTGGGACATGCTTAATAATCTGGAGAGTGAGAGTGCTTGGGTAAAGGTGAGTTGCCTCTGTATTAATTTGGCCAGAGGGAATGACCCCATAGTGCTGCAGTTCAAAGCAGTCACCTGGAATAAAACAGGATTTCTCCCATTCAATGAATGTGGAGGAATTTCCTACAAGGATGGGCAGGAAGAGCCACTAACACTTTTTGGCTGCAGGAAATCACTTTTGATACAAAGGGCTGAACTCTATAAGCAGACACATAGCTGTGAATTTCTTGTGGAAGTACAACCAAAATCTGCACGAGACGTCATCCCTCTCCTCAGCATTTCCTAATGTTAGTTCAAAGCAATTCACCGTCTTTCCCGCTACCTGCATCCCACTCAGGTATTTCTCCCTTTTCCATTCCTTCTCCCATGTGTTGTAATAAGTAGCCTCAGGACATAGCATCCAAAGATATCAAAACCTTTGCCATCACACTGCTGAGCCTAAGTTTCCTATGTTGTTCCCGTAGCTTCTCTGAAGCAAAGTTTGGTTATGATACTTGTGAGGTCTCGTTAAACCTGGGCATTTCTTCTGTAAGGTCTTGAGCAGATCTAAAAATGGCAAAGTACAGGACATCCTCTGCTTACGTAGCCTAACCAACCAAGGGGGACGAGGCTTATGATCTCACGTAAATTTCTATGTTTATCATTGCAAAACTACTTGTATGGTGAGAAAGCTTCCCTTTCATCTGCTTGTATTTTCTCTACAGCTGTGATTGTATAGCTGGGTTTGGTTTTGTCTGGTTTGGTTGTGTGTGTGTGTGTGTTTCTAGCTGTGGCGGGTATATGTCCCAACTGGGGATTCAAGTCCTATTGGGCTATATGTTACTGTATAGTAGAAGAAAGTCCCTGATCTAAACAGCTTAGTTTAAGAGACAAGGCAGACACATGGTGGGTGAAAGGAAATAGGAACCCAAGTAAATTATTTATTGAGAAATACTGGTCTATTTGGTCTCCCTGCCCTCTCACAGGCACACTATTTATAGAAAGATGGAGGGAATCTGAAGTGAATCCCCTTATTGGGAGTTTTGGGTCCAGCATGTCAGCAAAAGCCAAGATACTGTCTCCCTTAATCTCTGAAATAATCATGCAATGCTAGAAATGGAAGCAGTAGTACTGATAACAACTCGTACTGGAGTTTGAAGGGGGAATATTTGAAGTGACTAGAATATTTGATTTTTAAAGGTAAGAGTAAACGTGAAAAATCTTTCTTTTTTGTTCTATGAGTTTTGGCAGAGAGAAGGAATTTAATTGCATCTCCTTTACTCTATTCTGTGGTAGTTTTCCCTTAATGACATTTCATTTTCTTTGTGTTTCTCGGAATTACCACAAAAAGAAACTTCTATTATTTGAAAATATCTTTTAATTGTCTGTTATTTCATACAGTATGCTGTTTAAAAGTAGTTAGAAAATATGACTGTGGAATATATTAAGAAAAGAGACAGGAAAAATAAAAGTGTCATTCAGCATTTTTAAGGAGATAATATACTATTCTTTTTTCCTTTTCTTTTACTCTGTGAAGCAAGCTAATCATCTTAAACAGAGTGAAGAACTGTCTTTTAGTTTTCCTACTTTGAATAGGTTTTTTGGGTTGTGGTTGGTTGGTTTTTTTAGTTACTTGTCACTGCTTCTCTAGAGCACTTTTAAGTATTGTTTCTCAAATATGAGCGCTCAGGACTGCTGACTCACAAATTAACAGTAATTCACACACAAACATTTGCAAGAAACACCCCCAACAGCAACAACCAGCAAAAATAGAGTATTTGGGTAGATCACAACAGTTCTGTGCAATGTTACAAAATGTAAAATAACTGGATTAAAGATTCTTTAATCTGCAGGCTTTTATGGCTGTCCTCTGATCACAGGGATCAGAGGGTAACTCAGGTTGGAAAGGACCTCAGGAGATCTCCAGTTTAAAGCAGGGTCAGCTGTGAGGTTAAGCCAGGCTGCTCAGAGATTTATCCTCTTGGGTTTTGAAAACCTGCAAGGTTGGGGATGGCACAGCCTGTCTGGGCAACCTGTGCCACTGCTTGAATGTCCTTACAAAGAAAATGGTTTCCTTTCTAACCAGTCCAACCCTCCTCATCTTAAATTCTGTTGCCTAATGTGACAAGCCTTGGTGTGACAAGAATCATTGTTTTGGTGGCAGAGGGACTGGGAATTAATTAACCTGCTGTGTGCTTTATTTTCCTTCCTTCAGTTTCCTCTGCAACATTTCCTTTATCTATAAAATTGGGGTAACAAATACACCTTAGTAAAAAATAATTGAAAAAAATACAGATAAGCAACAGGAAAAACAACAGCCTGAGGTTGATTCTCTGCTTATAACCGCTGTGAATGAATTGTGATTACTCGGTGGGATAATTCTGTGGCCCTAGGGAAAGGAAGAAAGAGGAGGACAGGGAAGTTGGAAATGTATAGTGCTCTCTTGCTTTGTTTGCAAAACAAAGTCAATGGAGTACTAATTAGTGTTGAGGGTTATCATCTACTGCATGTCAGACATACTTTCACTGCATTTGCATATACTTTCAGTAATTAAAACCCGGAAAGGAATATTACTTAAATGTCCCCTCTCTTGCACAGACGATCATGATGAACCTTACCAGCCATCAGGCAAACTAGTATAAAGCAATGACAGCCTCAACTTAGGGGAACCTCTGCAGATTTCCATGTGTTGCTTGTTAAGCAAGTGTTTGGACTTTTATTTCTCAAGGATGAGGAATTTTAAGAGTGCAATAATTTCCATCAGCCCAATATAATTATACAACATAGACAGGACTAGGATAATACACTAAACTAAGGCAATGAAGAAAAAAATGTCTGTTTCTTTCAGTTAGTTTTGGAGAAAATGACGTGAAGTATTTGAATATTTTTGTGTTTCAAGTCTGTGTGGCTTTTGAATCTCAGTGTTTGAAGGTACTTTTACAGCCCAGTGCTGTTTCTCTAATGATTTGAAAATGACCTACTTTAAGGGAAAAAAGATAGGACTAATATCAGCATAACTGCTTTGTCATACTAAAGGCAGATATGTTTATTTGCGTTTCTATACTACAAATGTGTGTTAAATGGAGTACTGTGAGATAATTATTATGAACTCTCTAGTGTTATGAATAGTTATGAAACATACTTATGACTCTGTTTCATTTCCCATGCTGTGACTTGTCCCAGTGAAATCAGCAAATCTGTTTGTACTGGACAGAATCAGGCACATCCATGAGCCTTTTCAGGATCAGATCCTGTAAGGGGGAAGTGCAGCACAGCTGGCTCCAGGGTCGAGGGCTCTGGAATCTCCTACTAAGTCTATGTGCTGAACCTCAGCCTCCTAATACAGCTTATTGGACACCCCCCTGCCGCCTCTTCCCCTCCAGCTAGCCTGCCCAGCTGCCCCTGTTTCTGTTAGCACAAGCTGCCGGAGCTGTCTTATATGTATATGTATACACACAGACAAGTTTTAGTTCAACTGAAGAAACTTCCCCTTTTCCTCCTCCCTCCCCCCCTGAAATGTGAAATATTTTGCAGGAAGGAAATTGACTTTTCTGAGTTAGTTGTGTGTTAGTTACCCAAAGTAAAAATTAGTAAGTTAATCACATCTACCTTCTGCAGTCTTTGGTGCACCTTGGAGACTTTACAAATGTTGACCAGTGAGGTTTGTTGTAGAAAAACCATGACCATGGCTTGCACAGGATATGAAATTACTACTTTGAGAGATGATATGAGAGACCTCCCCATGGAGAGGGGAGAGGTGTATACCACAGCTCTGATCTGTGTCTGAAATTCACTGCACCTTTCCTGTTTCTTGGAAAGGAATTTGGTAAATTACTCTCATTCTCTGTGCTGCGCTTAAGCTTGGCTATAAAATGGAAACAGTAGTCACTTAATTTCCCTGTTGACTCAGAACACATGTGAAATAACACTCATTATACTACACAAGGTTCCATCGGTTACTAGGAATTGGTATTCAGCAGAAGGAAGGGATAAAAAAAAAAAACCAAAGGCTCTTCTAATGTGTATTTTCCATAAAGGAGGAAATTCAGTGGAGAGTAAAAGAGAGGAAGAATTCCTAAATCTTATGATTTGTAAACTGAAATGAGCATTCTATTCGTTCAGAAGAATTTGGAGAGACCTTGGTGGCTCTTTGTGAAGCTGCATATCCTTATGGAAGTTACCTTTATTTTTAGATTTCTTCAGTTATGTATTAAGTATGTGCACATGGAAACAAAAAATTTTTACTAGCTAGAGTTAATTTTGTGTAAGTTTTAGGTGGACTTATACCTCTGTTAGTTTCTGAGACCTCTGGTTAGAAAAATGTAGTACTCCTTGTCTAAATCTTTTCAGTTGTAATCAAATGGGATAAAATTTTCTTAGGTCAAATTTTGAGCCAAAGGGGGTGAAATAAGGGGGAGGCAACTTCCACTGTCTTAATCTGGACTGGAGTATGATAAAGATTTCAAAGAGCTTTATAGTATCAGTAGAAAAACTTCTCTCAGTCATGGTAAATTAATACATGATTAAGATCAATTAGATTAATTTTCTACAGGAATTTGTATACTACTTTACATGATAAAGTAAATATAAAGAAATTAGAAATTTAACCATGCTTATATCTGACAGTCTGCAATCACTAATACACTGCCAAGCTTCCAGTATGAGATAATATATGTAAGTTGTAGTCCAAGGTGTTGTTTTTGAGTTTCAATGCTTGAGAGTTTATTAGGCAAGAGGAGCTCATTGGACCCTTTAACAAGCCTATCTTATTGCACTTTAGATCAAAAAGATTTAGAGACAGGCATTGTTATTAGATAAAAATGAAAAAAAAAAAAAAAGGGGCAATTGAGCTCATGGACAAGTTGTTTCTAGAGCACTGATCGCAAAAGAAGAACGTGTCTTTTGTTTGCAACAAGTTACTGCAGTTTATGGTCTATTTCATTGCATCATAAATGTTATAATGACCAACTGTGCCAAGACAGTAAAGGCATGTGAGTTATAGCTACAGTACTGACTTCAAATGGAACATGAGGAGGGAGGAGTTTGTCTCAAGCTGAGATAGCACTGGCTTCATATAAGCCAAATATTTCATCTCAGATTTTTTTTGCCAACTAATTTCTCTTTTCCAACTGACTCATAGTTTAGATGCAGAGTTAATAAATGGCTTTGTTCACAATAGTGACAATTTTTTGCATGTTGTCAATATTTCTGCATTTAAAGCAATGTGTACCTTATTTATTGCTAACACTAAAATGCTTCTGTAGAAAAGATGTTGCTACTTTATGGCTGCCTGTTCATTTAAAGCATGTTCTAATATGGTAGGTGGAATAAAATTATATCCTTGGTTATTGAGCTTTGGGATACTTCTTTCTGTCTTAGTTATTCCATGTGGAGGATTGAGTCCTTTGACAAAAGTGTTTTGGAGGTCTACAGGCAGAAGTGCTGTACGCATGTGAAAAATGTAAATTACGAATCCCTAGCTCTGACTTTTCACTGACATTTTTGTTTCAGGTTGCAGTGTGCAACATACAATTGCATCTTTTTGCCTATTTAAGTTAAGTCAACCTTGTTGCAATTTGCTGGCTTTGATTATATATTGCATAAGCATCCAGCAGGGTAGCTTACTTCTGATGCCAAAATCCCACCAATGAAGAGATAAAACAGTACAGAAGCACAGATTAGAATGTTTCAGTCTGTTTCTCTCTCTGCATGACACTGGATAAAGTCTCTTAAAGGATAAAATCACTTCAGATATTAGTTCTACAGTAAAGAGGAAAAAAGAAATTTTATGCTTTGATAGAGTAGACATACTGACCTAGCCTCGTTTCAGATTCCTGTGCTGGGAGCAGAAGACATAAGTGATGAGGAGATGAAAGTGGACTTGGGAGGGTGATGACAGATGTTGGTCAATTAACTGCAACTTTTACATAGAGAAGATGTTACGTAATTAACCTGGCAAACAGCTGTATGGCTGAAGAAAAATTTTATGCAAGTGAGGGAATGGGGAAAGGCAAAGATGTGGAGAACACAGCGATAGACACCTACAGAAGGAATAGTCTCCTATATCAGCTTTTCTTCTTCACTTCTAAAGAGTGGAGTTTAGTTAGCACCCTTGTTCTGTATAGCTGAGGACACCTTGTGCACAGCCTTTTAATACCTTCAAATGCAATTACTGTGCATAGTGAGCAATGGCCTTAATTGTACTCTTATTAATATGTGGTGCCAAGACATTTTCCATCATGAAGGCACATTCTGGATGCATCATTGTGGACTTATTTTCTTTAAAGAGTTTAGTTTGCAGTGGGATTCATACCTGTAAGTTTATCGCATGTGGAAGTCTCCAAAAGACTCCAAACACAAAGATGTTTGACTGCTTTGTAGGTGGTTTTTTGCCACTGTTCAGCCTTTCTTACTTGTCCTTCTGTTTTCTTCTTTAAACAATTTGAAACACTTTAAAAATTTTGGCCACTTCTCAAATGCAGGATTGGAACTATCTTGCATCATCTTGGTAAAATAATATTTAATACTTGGAAGTGAAAATTATATGAATATAATATCTGTGACATGGAAACTGCAAAATCTGAATCTAAAAGTGTAACGTTAATATTATTAATGTAACATTATTATGATGATATATTTGCTCTTAAATCTTCAACAAACTAGAGATTTATTCTGTTTCAGCTTGGGACAGAGATTAAAAAGGTATGATGCAGTCCACAACGAGTCCATGAATTCTCATTGTTTCTTCTCTTATATAGATGTGGAAGTAGTTGCTGTAGCAGAGTTTATGTTTAAAAAAAACAAAGTCAACGAGGGAATAACATTAGCCAAAAATATACTGAAAATATAGTTGTGTTGAGTCTATTTTACCATAAAAGCTTGATAACAAGAGCAGGCTGATGAAGAATCTCTGTCACTTATCTGTTTTTCTGTGGAAATAGATCCGTTCCATCTGAAGAATAAGTGAATTGTACTGGAAAGTAATGACATTGTTTATTTTTCTGTGATACTTATGACAAAGCAAACATTTGTTTTGAAATGATAAATGGTAAAATTAACTTTTTGTCAGACAAGATATAGCAGAGTTCAATTTGCATTTTTGGTAATTACTTTGCGTTAAAAGCAAAAAAGTCTTAAAAAAGTTGAAATGTTGCCTCTCGTTTTTCTAATGAGCAAAATGAAAAAACAAAACAGACCTTTACTGAGAACATTTGGTTTGTCAATCTCATGAAGAGAGAAGTGTTTCAGAAGAAAATTATCAAGCAGTTCAAATAAGAAGTTTGGATAATGATGTGTGAAGTGTTTGAAAGAAACTGTAAGCCCTAAGGACAGGCTGTTCCCGAATATCCACTGAAAATTTAGACTCAAACTTTTTGTAGTTGATGTTATACTTGTGTTTTCTAGTGGGATTTGATTAGGATGTGTTAATAATACAAAAACATATGCTGCTTTTCCTTATAATTCCCATCCAGTTTTGCAGATCTAACAAGTGGTAATCCATTTGCGGGAAACTAATGTTTGGTGAGATTGTTGATGGGGGTATGCAAGGAAGAGAAGAACATTTTTAACTGAAAGAAAGGAACCCAAATATTTTGGAGTGCTCTGTCCAATAAATAGTACTTTTGCTTCCACCTGCTTTTATTGACTTGCATTAAGAATCTGATGTGACTGTAAGGTAGGGCAGAGGCCAAGTTCCCGTGCCAATCGTGAGGGGTGTAACCTAAAGTAAGCCCTCTGAATTGGCAAAGGAAAAATTTATTTCTCCTAGCAGAAGAAGGAACTTGTTTCAAAATGATCTGTTGCAGCATGCAAAGCCATTCTTTTAAATACAAATTATTTGCATTCTTGAAGCTCTTCAATAAAAGGAGTAGGATGTTTATTTCAATTTCAGCAGGTCTGAACCCTGAATCATTTGCACTGTGAGATACGCAACCTGCTACCTGCACGCTCTGATTCTTACAGGACTTTCATTCCTTGCTTCCTTCTATATATTCTTCTGGTTAATATGGTTTTGCTGAGAAAGTAAAGTAATAAATAAATTTATTTTCTATTTTCCATAGAGGATTTATGTGGTATTGTATACAGAACACAACACAGTCTATGGAAAAAGAATCAAATTACTATAGGTCTTGTTTCCTAGGCACTGTTGCATCTCCCAAATAGATTAATAATATGACAGAGCAGAGTCTTGCTAATCTGTACGCAAGGGAGAAACTGCAGACTTGATTAGTGAGATTTGAAGACTGCCCACCTGTGGATAGTGTTGTGGTGGGTGGGAACAGGGAATTTTTCAACTTGGAAGCTTTTTCTGATGCAAGATGACCTTTTCTCAACATTAATGGGTAGAAATCTTTCTCTATCTGCTTCTAGATTGCTTAGCTGGAAGCCTGTTAGTGCTTTCACACTAATTATGAAACAGATTTGCCATGTTGATGGTTATCACCATTGACCCCTTCAAAGAAAGAACACATTCCTTCCCAGAGCCGTACCAGTGCCTGGATGAGGATGTGGGAGGGTGTTGTGAAATACCGTGTTCCCCCTTGAGGGGATGAGGATGCAGCCTCCCTGGAGGCTGTGTGGTAGCACAGCTGGGAAGCTGCTGCAACCACCAAAGGCCCATGTTTGGTGCAGGTTTGCAGATGTTCAGTTTGTTCACACTGGGGACTTCTGTCCCTGTATGTGGCATCCCCTGTTCTTCTGTATCAGCGTGTGGTAATCACTTGAGTAATACAACATTACTGAGGGCAAAAGCAGTAATCTCATCTGATGGTAGTGCCTGCAGCCATCAAACCTTGTATTTGCGCCTTGAGACATAAGCACAGTTGGGCTTAGTCACTGTTAATTAGAATTTCAGTGACTTCACCTGAATTAGAACTTCACTTGCAATAATAGTTGTTGACTACACTGCATTCAACTGGGAGGTGAAATATTGAGCATTGTTATCAAGCTTGAATTTAATGCGCTTTCCAAACTACCAGCCTTTAGAAAGGTGATAGGGGGAGAAAAATGATAGCTGTTGCTAAGGGATTACTCAGTTTATCTGTAAGAGGAATGAAAATATTTCATATCAAGCCATTGCCAAAAACATTGCTACCCTTTTCACCCATCCAGTGTAAGTCTTTTTAGAAACAGGAAAACAGGAATCTTCCATTCTGTGGAGAAAAAAAAATAAAAAAATCCTGCCGGCAGCTAGAGCAGCTGCATACTGCTAATTTTGGGTTTTGTTAATGATTATGGAATGTAACAAAGACAAGAAAGAGAAAATAGCTTTTTTATTTATAAAAGGATGCTTTTTTCTTACCATGTACTTATATACTGATATACTTGCAGCTGTGATGTTTTGCAAAATTGTCACAGTTTGCAAGAAACAAAGCAGAATGAATGCCATGCCTGGATACTGCGATGCTGAGAATCAACAAATTGCTTATAAAAGATGTAGCCAGGGAAGATTTCAATTTTTACTAGCAGTGGCATTTGATGATCTTTCTCCAATGAATAAAAAATGCAACTTAGTTAAACTAAGGTTAGGTAGCTAGTATGCTGTGGCCTCTGGCTGTTGCAGTGAGCTGTTTCCCCATGCTCTCTTACTCATTATACGCTGTGTGAGTCTCTTTTCTTACATATTTTAAACTGCCTGGGACAAGTGCCACAGTTTCTGTGTTTCTGTAATATAGCTTGTCCAGAGTTCTCATAGTTTTTTCGTTATAATCAAAGATTTGAGTAGTATTATCACTGTTGAATTATGACAGTTGTAAAGCAACAGTTTTTGTGTAACACACTTCCCTCCTACCTCTAGTAAAAGCTAGGCTAGAATGACTTTTAATTAAATTTAACAGATGTTTTCAAGTTAAGCTGCTAGTCAGTAACAGTATTACAGGATACTGCATATAACTACAGAAGAATATAGTATAGTCCATCCTAAATCACATACATCACAAATAAGCAAATCTCAAATGATTGATGGGAACTGCACCCAATAACATCACAGCAGTAAGCATAGGAACAAAATGGTGAACTTTGAGGGAAGAGTGGGCAGAGATCCTATGATTTATCCCAGAGGAGACCAACAGGGTCCTTTTGGTTTTAGGAGAAATACTCAGTAGGATAAAATAGCTGAAGTAAGTTCTAGATAATATTACTCTTCCAATAGCACTTTTATTTCTTTTTTAAAAATAAAAGTAGGGAATTGCCTTTTTTTTGTGTGAGCAGAATGTCTTGAAAGACACACACCTGTGAAATGGCAGGTGAACCGAGAGAGTGAACAACACACACTGAGGTCTTTTTTGTGAGTTTGTTTGGTTTGGTTTGGTTTTTTCTGAGCAAGATGTAGGGGTTATTAGTCCAGACAAGATGGTGCCCTGTGCTGAAACTCATATTTTTGTTAGGAATTGTCATATCCCAGAATATTACTTAGTACAGTAAAACCACCTCAGATGGAAAATGAGATTTTTAGGAGGTTGATCTCTTTGTTTCTTGGCATCTGTTTACATTTTTCTGTGTTTCTCAGGTACAAATACATCTGTGTGACCAGCCATGCATACTTCTAATTTCTTAATGCATAGAAAAAGTAGAATTGTTCCCAGTCCTATTGCTTTTGGAGAGATAGATGTTAACACAACTAAGACATACATTGAATTTGCAGCTGCAAAATAGGGAAGAAAATATGTTCCATTCCAGTGTTTTGTGGGCATGGGTAAAAGCTGAGTAAAAACCTTATTTAAATTGAGCTATAATATTTTATTGCTCTAGGAATTTCTACTCTTTAATCCATTCTTGGATGCCATTTTTTTGAAATAAAGGCTTTTACAGTCAAATTTGTGGTTCATGTACATCAATCTGGCTTAATAATTTGAAAAACATTCCTTTTAAATAACACGTAATTAGACTTTTACAACTGGGTGCTAGGGTTGATCAGCAAATGGCATTGACTTCAATAGGCTATTGATTCAAATAATTGTTTTCAAAGGAAATTGAGCTCTCTAAAATGATTTTTTTTATTCTTTAAAAATTATTCTCCAGTTTGTTAGAGTTATCCCAGGTGAGAAGCAAACTAGTCTGATCACAAAAATTAGACTAGCCCAAAGTTGTGCAGCCACTCTGTAGTATCCCCTCTGGTGCTACATCGGTCCATTTACTTGGCCACAAATTAACCTTCTTTGTTTTGCAAGAAGCTGTGTGTTTTTAAGAAGCTGTCTGACCTGGGTATTCAGTAGAAATAGAGGAAGCCACTGGAAGCTCAGCCTCGCTATGAATACCTTGGAAAAGGAGTAGGTTATCAGCTGAGTGAATGCGTACCTCAAGCCCTGTCCTATGCACCCAGCTGAACCAGACAGCCTGAGTTCAGATTACCATTAAGTTCAGCAGATGTTTCTACATAATGAGGAGGTGGTTGAAGGGATTAGGATATTTATAGCTGAGTGAGAATCTGGATTGACTCACTAATGGAGAGAAAACTTGCAGGGGTCTGTTTATAAACTAGTGCTTTTACCTTGGCCAGAAGGCAAACGCATTGCCCAGCTGCCAAGTAACATCACTGTATTTGACAAAGATGATCCCATACAAAAATGCAGAGGCACAGCTGTGCTTGGGCTGGTAATGAGAACTGAGCAATGAGAGTGTTTTCTAACCTGGGTGGTGTTCGTTCAGAGCAGCAGCCCGACGAGAAAAGGCTGAGCTCAGTTTGGAACATTTCAGCAGACTACATGCTCTGCCCTTACTGCTTTATCTTCTCTCTTGAGAGTTTAAACTTGCAGGGACTTTGTACTTGAATTCATTCCTCCTTTTGGCACTTTGGTATTTTCTGCCGCTGTTGCTGGGAGCGCCTCAAGATTTCCCGGCCCCTTTTATCAGAGCTCTGCACGCAGGCTGACACTTGGCTGCTCTACATGCTATTCTGGAGGCTGTGGCATAATGGATAGAAAAACTAGCAAGTGCTGATCTTTTTGGAGTAGCATACTATGTAAATTATTCTGCACAGATACATCTAAAAATATTATTTTGAAATCAAAGTGAACTATTTTTTCAATTTATCAACTATAGATAGCTTAAATAGCCAAGTAAAAAATGGAATATAAACAAATTTAATAAAAATGAACCTTGAAAGCCAAGAACATAATGCAAGTCATCCCACTCTTATGAACTCATTTAGTTTTCATGAATAACAATTTTAGAGTGAAAAAACTCATTCATGAAAGATGTCTGAGTAACTTTAGAACCAGGAGCTGGAGGGGAGGCAAACACTTCTTTAATGCTTTAAGAAAGAGCTGAGGAAGAACTACTTGAACAACGTAAGAGCTCAGTGGTATAGATAGTGTAGAAATTAATTTTTAAAGTGGCCATCAGTCACTTAAACAAACACGAAGACTAAACCAGCATATTTCCATAAAAGCTGTATTTTTCTTGACAAATCTGGCTAAGAGAAGACTTACAAAAATTGTAGGCATACTGCAGAGGACATACAAATAGTTATCATCTGTGTGAGTCTGGAAAATACATGTAATGCAATGCTGTGTTCTCCACAGGATTATTCATAAAGCACGTATGAAAGTTGTGTTTCTTAAGGATCAAAATCTCACTGGGTGATTGAAATCACAGCCCAGTGCGAAAAGATTGTCTCTGGAAAAGGTAGTATCAAAGGCTTAGAGACTAACGTTGCATGTTGTTATGCCCTGCACAAATACCTAGGAGAACAACTTCCTTCCCTTTTGCTAAATCTTGATATGGAGTGTGCTTTTAATACCACCCTGTCATAAAAATAGGCAGAGACCTTCAGGAAGGTTGACCTGTGAATTCTGCTGGCATTTTAGATTAAACTACATGAATCCGTGAAGTTTTGAGATACAGCTCTGAGTTCAGCTGGCAAGCCAAGACTGAGAATGAGAAAGTCCTAAAAGGATCACTACTGTTGTGGTGCCAGGAGAAGATGGGTTGCCTGCTGCAGACTGCATTCTGTCACCTGGGGAAGGACAGCAGACCAAAAAGGTGGTCCAAGGAGAAAGTGGCAAAACTAGCATGTGGTTGCCCCTGTGGACCAAGGGAAGAAGACCTTGGCTGTTGTGTCACTTAGGATACTTGCGAAAAGCCATGCCCTGATCTTGAACAGCCTACAGGGGTCACGAGGAAGGAGGTGCCCTACTCTCCCTGCTAGAAACAATCCTAGGATGTCTCAGATGAGAGCCTAGCACCTGAAGAAAGCTGTCTGCTCGTTTCCCTGGGTAATCATATGTATGGACTGATGACTCTGTGTATCCACCGAACAACAGGAGTGCATAGGAATGTTTTCTGTTATTTAATCTGTCCTGACAAAAGGTGTCTTAAACCCTAATTTAGCCCATGTTAGCTAACATTATAGGCTCTATGTCAACAGAAGACATCAAGATAAAGCTAAAGTGCTGTATTCAGAGAGATGTGAAAAAGTAAACGGCATAAACAGATAAACTTGTCTTCAGTTTTAAATTGGTCAGGTATGAGGTCATATAGCATCAGTTTGAAAATAGACATCATTGTGTGTATACATATGCACGTAGCAAGATGTTCCAAACATCAGCACCGTATCAAGAGGACCATTGCAAGATATGAAACAGTGTGGAGATTGTGGTGAGGCCAAGACTGAAAGAGGATGAAGGATGTTAATAAGTACAGACATGGAACTGAAGCTCAAAGCCAACAGAAATACGTATCCTCTTTTACAAAGGCCTGCCTTTGTCTGTCTTTCCATTCCAATTTCTTTTGCTACTCCTCAGACTTGAGGCAACAGAAGTAATATGCGAAACAGCTACTTGCTCTCTGTCTTTTAATTCCCTGCCTCTTATTTTGGTTTCTGAGACTCAGACTTTACTTCCCCTGATTTGGGATAATTTAAGCTGAGCTTCCAGGCTTAAATCCCTTTGCTTGTGATAAGAGTGGAGATCCCCTCTTTCTTCAATGGGAAAACCAAATATTTTTATTTCATTGCAAATGCAACAAAGAAGAAGGCAGGCATAATTTACCATCCCCTGAGCTCTACAAAATTTCATATATCCATGTCATTAGAAATAGCCAGATGCTACTACTGAGAGTTTGTGTTGCTCTTCCTCATCTGTTGGTAAACTCCAAACTGGCTTATAGTGGACAAGCAAGTGCCTTCTCATGTTAGCTGTCATTTGTTATTCCCTTATTTTTTATTTCTGGAGTTTTCTTGCTGTTTGCAGCTTTTCTTTTCTTCTGACATCTTTTCCCACATAAGTGTTTTTGTTACATGCTCTTCACATTTCTCTTGCTGCGTCTAGTGCCTGTCATAAATGCGAACATGAATGAGCAGGCTCTTAATGATGACTGTGAGCTGTAACTGTTTAATAATAAAAAGCTTTATGTGTTATTAGTGCTCTTGTAGTATGGTGCTGGGAATGGCACAGATTAATAAGAACACTTTCTATTGAAGATATATTCCCAGAACAGTTGTCTTCTAACAACTAGTCATGTCCTGTGACTCTTCACAACTTTTTTCCAGCCTAAGGACTTGGTATTCACTTAACAAAAGCAAGATGGGTATTTTCGAGACTTTAGATACAGTATTAGTAGAAATAGGTAAGATTTCCATTACTTTTTTTTTTTTTTTAATGGGCATATGATGCAAAAAAAAAAAGCCTAGGATGAGTTATTTATTCTAAGAGTGGTAGTTGAAATTTTAAGTGTAAGTTTCTATTCTATACCATACCAGGAAGGAAGCTACTGTCTTTTTCTGCAAATCTGCAGTGTAAGATTTAGTTAACATTACCTTGTAAAGATCTGCTTCTTCAATGGATTCTAAAACTATGATTCAATCTTTTATATCTCTGGATTAATTTCTTATTGTCTTCCACAGAGGAGGAAAAATCTCTTCTTTTTATAGCTCATTCATTTTTACATTTCCTTCTGTGTCGTACTCCTCTCTATTAGCACAAAGTCTACTTTTATTTTATATGCCTGTAAAAAGCAGCAGGCTTCTCTCTTAATCAGTGTTGTCTAGGTTCATTGCTGGAGGGCTTAGGTCATTAGTAATAAAGGTCATTACTTGGTGTTTCCAACGCACAGAGACTTTCAGATGATCCCTCCCTCGCTCTTTTAATCTCCCAGTGACTAGAAACACACTTGGCTTCATGTTATTAAACTAATTTTATATTCTTGAAGAGTAAAGTGGTGAACTCCCGGAAACAAAAGCTCTATAATTGCCGTGGTGCGTGCACAATAGATGCGAAGGTATGACAGGGCACACAAGACCTGAAAGCTGAGGCGCAAGGGAAGAGGTGCAAGCACCTACTATTAGATTCACCGCAGGTTCCTCCAAGGGGCTGAATCAAGTGCTGAAGGAAAATCCCATGGAGCCCTAAGGCTGCCGTGTCATGCTTGCCCTCATTACCTTACATCTTAGCCTCCTCTGATTCCTAGCATCCTAATTGAAAAGACACTTTGTAGTAAAAAGCTGTGTTTGAATCACTTCGAAAGCCAAGCTCCTCTGGTGTTTTTCTCAGCAAATTTTTTTCTCAGATTTTTGAGCTTATTAAACAAAATGATCTTCTGAAGTTTCTTGAAGTGCAGGCATAACTCTGCTGCCCCTGAATAAGGACAAAAATAGCAGATTCTAAATGCAGTATTATGTCCAGGGTTTTAATCAGCCTGGCTTCTGAATGTTTTCCTCTCACTTCATATTTTGGCTTCTATCATCATCCCCTCTGTCTCCACAGTTAAACAAATTACATGTATTTAGTCAAGGATCTGGGTTGGGTTTTGGTTGCTAGTTTTTGTGTTTTGTTTAGTTTGTTTTACACTAAGAAGTATTTAAAAAAAAAAAAAAAGAAACACAACTTGGGTGCTTTGTTTATATTTGTTTATACAGAGATGGGAATTTTGGAAAACAAAATTCTGTCATTAAAGTGCTTTGAGGTGTCCTCTCCAGAGGAAAAAAGGTATATATAGTAGATCTGGATGAAGCCTCATTCTTCCAATTTTCATTTAGTAAAAACAAGATGAGAGGAGAGAAGAAAATCCAAATCTAATTCTGTTTTTTTTTACCTTCATCCCCCTGCTGCTTCTGTTTTGCAGTGCACAGAGAAGTGTGTGTCCATAGTTTATTGGCAAATTGCAGATTCTCTCCTGAAGTAAGTGCCATCTGAGGTTTTCCTGAGAGTTATTAAAATACCTTTGAGAAGGGATTTTTGGAGGTGGCAAGTTAAATGTGTTTAACTTAAGCCAAGGGTCAGATTTAAAGGGCAAAGGGTGACCTAAGGCAAGCACTAATAACTCCTAAAATCTACATCCATTAAACTTTTGGACAAATTTTAAATTTATTTGGCCACCTGTGTCACTGCTGGGTATTCTCCAGCTTTTCAAATGGATTCCTTTCCTGAGCGAACACAGTTAAAGAGAACTCTTGCATAAGCTGATTCCACTCTCTTTTACTTCAGCCACTACTTTCCTCAACGTTGGATGGTGCCTACCAGACTATAGCACTTTTCTCCTTCTGGTCCGTCAAGGCAGACCCCATCCTGCAATTCCCCACCTTCTCTTATAGAAAAATTGTAACTGAACAATGCTCATTGGAAAAAATAACAAAAGGAATTGTCAGATAAGTGCGTGAAAGGAAGATAAACATCAACTCTAATGACTTCTGAGAAAATAAATGTTTTGTCAATTTAAAGCCCCCTTGCCTCTCCCATAGCTCGCTTTTAAAGTATTGCTTCATAAATTGAATTCTTGGGCACACAAGCAGTTTCTAAAGATCAATGATAAATCATAAACAGTTACACTTTGAAGAAAGCTTTCTTTCTTTATTAAGAAACATAGTGGTATTCGCAATTGCTCTGTTATTGCTTAGTACATTCAGAGACTGGCCTTTAATAAGACTTAGTAGTGATGTTTTTCACATCTATACTTAGGGACCTTGAAAAAGCTTATAAATAGAGAGCCTTGCAGTGCTGTGCTGAGGTTGTTTGGTGTCCTCATTGTGCAGGTGGGTCAGCTGTGGCAGGGAGATAATAAATGACCTTCTCTATTTCATATGACAATTCTGTTTGCCAATTTACAGGTCTTTGCTCATCCCAGATACCAGTATTTCATTTAATCTTTAACATGCCAGTTTTATAGACAGGTGAAATTAAGTGCTCAGTGGAATGTGAGTCTTGGAAAACTCTGTATCAGTCCAGCAGAAAGCATGTTATTTTGAAATGGTCTGATCCATATAACGTGCAACTATTCTGCACTGACTTGAAGCTAGAGGAACAATGCAAAACAAATTAAGTGATTCCTATAGGGGTGATTGTTTTTGCATGCCTGAACTTGATATGGGAGATTAACCATTCTAACTGAGAATTGCAGAGGATATGAATTTTAAGAGGTAGATTTCTGAAGACTCCTCAAAGCAAAGCAAGAAGTCAGTTTCTTTGTCCCAAAACACAGAGGTGCTTATTCATCGCAATGCTACTCTGTTCTGTGGCATATAATTTCATTGAATGGAAACACATAGTGTAGAATAACCCTGTGGTATTCAATTTTTAAAATATAATAATTTGTAGGATTAGTATAATTTGAAGGATTTCTTACTGGTTTATGGTGCCACTTCCCTTTTTGTGCAATTAGATTTTGTCATGTTTTATGGAATGCTTTATTTGCTTTATATACTTGAGTTCTTTAATATGTAATAAATTGAAAAGAAAGTGTAAAATTATGTGGATATTAAATACAGAATACATTTTTATCATCTGCATGCCAAGCCAGGAAAGAAAATAGGATATCAATACTGAAGACGTATTTCATAAAAAAGAACCCAACTTTTATTTGTAAAGATATTTGTAACAGAATAATTCAGTTTTATTTTAAAATTATGAATTAATGTGCATTTCCTTCAGGAATAAGAGAATAACAAAATTCCTACTTATATTGAAAACAGAGATATTTCTAGTTATACATGGTTTTAATGATTCAGTAGATGCATTAAAAAAATACTTGAAGGTTATTAGGCATGATTAAAACCAAACTGGCGTTAACAATCCCATGAAAATCTGTTAGAAGAAAAATAAATCACTTAAGCAGAGTGTGAGCTGCTGCCCTTGGGTGAATCTGTAGTTGTAATAAAATGAAGTTCAGAGGAGGAAGCTGAAGAGGATAGAATTATGTGAATTAGGAGAGAAAAGTTTCCTTTGATAGGAGCAGCTTCTGTGCACAGGGGCCAACGAGAAGCCCACCAGCCTGGGTGCTGGATTCAGTTAAGCTGTAGTAAACTGTACGATGGAGAAAAATCCTGCACCAGCAGGATGATCTAACTCTAATGTCTTTTTTTCAACACCGCATAATGCTCACAGGAAGGTAATTAGCTCAAAAACAACAGGGAACTTGTAGCAAGTGGTACCTGGAAAGGTTAGTATTTAGGGTAATACAGGAAGCGTTGCTGTGGGTGTACAATTGGCTGCTCAGGCAAAGCTTTTAACAAGCATTAGTGCCTGTTAAATCATAACCATTTACCTCTGGTGGTTTAGGTCAAACTGTATCCTTCCACAAAAACATAAAAGCCAATTGATGCATGTTAAGCTGTAGCACTGGTGAGAATGGGATGAGAGTGTGTTGTTTCAGAAAGACATTGGATTTTCTGCCTTTGAAATACACTGGTTGATGTTGCAGTACCTCATTAAAGCTGGCTGCTGCAGGAGAGTTCCCGGCATTTACTTAGAGGCTCGCAGGGTCTCTTCTGATAGGGCTTCTGATTTTTTGGATGAAAAGGACAACAAATACAATAAATGTGCCAAATCACACTTAGATTGCCTAACACAGTGAGTTGAAAGATATCACTAACAGGCTACTTTTGCACTCATTTTCATGGGGCTGGTTGGATGCAATCAGAATTTTCTATTTTACAGGAAATGCAGAGGTTCTTGACCTAAGAGATATTTAAGGATTAAATCCTGCACCATTTTCCTGGTTGATGACTGCTTGTTGGATGCCTATCAGATCAGAAAAATATGCTTGTGTACACAGTTGTGGACCATTATCATCATAACCGTAGTACTACCACACAGTTTAGCAGGCACTGGTGCGGGCTCTCGGATTATTTGGGGCATCTAATTCCCACTGAAATAAAAAAAGACCTTTTCTCTAAGTTCCTCAGCAGAGATGATTCTTTGTGAAAACCTTTGATAGTAAACTAGGGTTTTGTAGTATACAACCCTTTGTGACTGATCATGGCCTTAAAACAGATTGTCACTGAAGCTCGCATTTATCCATAATTAGAAACTCCCAGTATTGCTGCCAGCTGCTGGGCAGGGTTAAAATGAACATCAGGACTCAGAACTGAAATAACTATGTAATCCAGTTGGATTTTTGGGTAGGTTTTAGGATCTGATCCAGAACTCCCAGTTCACATTGGTAGACTTTGATTCACATCTGTTATCAGAAGAGGAATGAACGTAAATTGTGAATTTTTTTCCTCCTTCTTTCTCTGCTCTCCCCCTGCACTTAAAGTTTTGCCCTTATTAGGTAATTGATCTACCATATGACTGTTCTATCCTTAACAAGCACTGGGTCTCTTCAGAACTAAAGAGCAGGGAGGACGTAGAAAGAGAAGTGAAACAATGATCACCTTAATGAAATCCATCTCCAGAGCTGTTACAGACTTCAACCAGAATGTGAAAAAACTGGGGCTCAGCACTCTGGAGTGTAAGAAGCTGTAAGAATGCAATATTTTTATTTTCTTTGGGAGGTACTATTACATTCTAAATTGCTCTGTCTGAATACACAGTTTAGGAAACATTCTGTGGTGATGGCATTAGGGAATAGCCTATATAATTTCTCACAAACTCTTTTTGTGACCAGCTTGTTTTGCTATTTTCTTTCTAAACCATGTGTCCTTTTGATAAACTTTCAGCAAATATTGGGAAATACTAAATTTCACTCCATTTCTAACAAGTACATGGAGAATTTTTTTGTTTTCTTTTTAAATTCCTCCAAATTGAAACAGGAAAGAATATGCAGTCATTAGATTCTAATTTAGGTAAATAAAGAGGAGAAAAGGAGCAACACATTTTAAAAATAGGGATTTACTTTAAATTTAAAATATTAAATTTGTATTAAATTCAATTTCTATTGAAATCATTAATATCTGCAAATTGCGCCATTTGAATATATAGGTGATTATGATATCCTGCAGAATACATCATCTATTGAAATATCTTGATACATTACTAGTGTCTACCAGCTGAGAATGGATGGCGTGATAAAAGCCAAAACTCTGAATGTCTGCAAACAAAACAAACCTAACATGAGCCCTACATCAAAATTTCATTCCCTTATCCCTGGACTATTTGTCTTGTTATTAGAAAAGCCAGATAACAGAAATTTTTTTTTAAAGTCCATGAAGAAAAGACCAAATCTTTTAAGTCTACTTTTAAGCCTCTGAATATGTTGAAGCTATGTGTAGTACAGGGGGGAGTAAGACTGATGGTATATTGGTGGGGACATCTCATGGGCACCAGTGTCACCCACAGCAGGTGGCAGCTGAGCAGGGTTTGGTGGATGCCAGTTCTAGACATGAGTATTTACAGGAATATTTTGGCTGAATGGATCAAACTCTCACTGTTGTACCTATTAATTTTGCACACCTCAGTACTCTGGTAAATAATTTTTTGTAGATGTAAGTTGAGAATATATCCGTTAAAAGCAAGATCTTAACACAGATAAGTTATCTTCAACAGGCCTTTTGAAAACATTTGACTTAAGCAATGTAGAATTCTCTATGCTGTCTGGCCAGTTAGGACTGAAAATAACAGAGGTGATCTAAATTTAATTAGAGTTTCAGAATCTTACTACTCCAGTAAAATGTCATTCTTTCTCCCACATGCTGTATCTCAATTTAAAATAAATAAATAAATAAAACATTTGCTGGTAGGAGGTAGAAGCCAGCTCTGTGTTAGATACATAATTTGGAAAATAGAAACACATATTTCTTGAAAATTCAGCAAGTAGTAGATGCATTCATTCCCACTAGATTTTGTAGGTGTTTTTCATCTCTCTCCTGTTTTTCCTGTGTACAGTATTTAGGACTAGGTATAGTAAAAGGCATTTTCCTCTTAGATGTGAGACTGCATTGTGGTTGCTCTTCATCTCAGTAGCTGTCAACCAAAGGTTTGTACTCTAATCAGGTGAAATACGAACTTCGCTTTCAGTACATCTAAATAAAAGGGTAGTTTAACAAAATAATTTTCCTATCAGATTTTTGAGCAGGTGGGGAAAGGCAATTCACGCAGTCATAAGGTTCAAGAAGTATATTTTAAATCAATGAAAAATATAACTTAAAGCCACCTTTTATCCACTTTGAATTTCTGTAGGAATCATAAATCACATTACTTGTATGCAGACTACAATAAGAATGTGGTATTAACATTCAGCCCAGGTTACAGTAGGGGAAGAGTTTAGCACAAACAGTACAATAATAAATGGTATTTCTTTAAAGGATAATTCAGATTTTCCACAATGTGCTCTGGACTTGGTAAAATTCAAATGGCTATGTCAGAATGACATCAACTAGAAACAAAGGCACGAGCCATACTGTGTTTGTCTGTTTTTTATTTTTGGCAGAGAGAAGGAAGCAGAGGGAAAAAAGGAGCTGTTTGTTAGTTTACTCAATCAAGCAGTTTGAGTGGTTTCAGAAGAGTTTTGAATGGCAGCCAGCACTTTGCAAATTATTATTATTATTATTATTATTATTATTATTAATTATTCCAATGCTAGTTACTTCTGAAGTA